>BQNB010044710.1:0-12585 GCA_026074375.1 Tanacetum coccineum | reverse complement strand
GTGTATAAAGATTAGTTTCCGCATAATCTTTATATATTACTCAGGGTTTCTATCATAGTTGTTTTAGATCTATCTAAGACGACTTAAGCTTTAACAAGCTAATCTAAGATCTGTCAAAAGGGGATCAACGGAATCGTAAATATCTTTGTAAGTCTATTTCAAATGCTCATTTTCCTTATGCAACTTCTCATTCTCTACAAGTAATTTAGCCACACTATGTTCCAATTCGATATTAATTGTTTCAAGTGCCTTAATTTCCTTTTTAATCTTGGCTTTATTACTTGTTTCATTCAAAATTTGACCATGTTGCCCGTCTTTTAAAGCTTGATTTTGATATTTAAGTTCCATGTTAACACAATGTGCTTCCATTCTTGAAAAATGTTTTTGAAGTTGGGCAACGGTCTTTTTGAGCGAAATATTTTTTAACTCGAGAGATTGGTTTGAAAATTCAGTTGTCATGTTATCAAATAATGGATCAAGTAAAGGACATGAAACTTGACATTTTTTAGCATTATGGTCAATCTCTCCTCCCCTATGACACATATTGGGTTCAGATTGCATATAATGTTGTTGTTCATTAGCAAGTGCATTATGTTAAGCAGTTAATTGTACCTCAGCAAAAGACACTTGGTCATTTACTGGTCTGATATCTGCGTCCACAACATGTGTGAGATAATTCCCTAAACTGCTGCTTGTATCCTGCTTGTCTGACTTTGTCCCACTACATTTTGCAACAACTAAACTAGCATCCAATGCTTTACTCGAATCAACCTTTCCCTCTGTTGACTGCATCTGTCTTTTATTCGTCCTGCTGTCATACTCTTGTTTATGTTGTGCTCTTTCATCAATGGACTTCTTAACAGATTCCATGTGTTGGACCAATGTATCACGAAATTGTCGAACCTCGGTTCGAGTGTATGCTAGAAAGTACTTGCGTATCATTAGACCATCATCATCATCATCGAAATAGTATTGGAAATTGATGAATAGCTGAAACTGTGTCTTGAGTACTCTAAAAGCATCCATGGATCTAGTTTCTTGAAATTCTTCTTTGTCAAGTTTCTTTTCTAGTTGATCCAAGTTTAGTAACATTGAGCCTCTGAAAGTCTAAACATCTTGATCAAAGAGTATCGCAAATGCCCGTTTGAAACATCCCTCAATTCGAGTTCCTTTTAAGTCATTGTTTGAAAGAACCTTGAGGAGTGAATGAAGTAGTCGAAAGGATGCCATGCAATTTTCCTTTGCTTTATCATTCATTCGTTGCAACTGATGCAACTCTCTCTCTCTCTCTCTCTCTCTCTCTCTCTCTCTCTTGTGAATTAGAATTCAAAGATTCCATTGAAATTTTATGTGTGAAATGAAAATAAGGATCTTAAGTAGATTAAGTGATGTTGTTGTGGATTGTTGTTGTTTGAGTTTATGGGATTTTACAATTCTATGACTTAAACCGAGAAAAGAATAATCTTTTACGGGATTTTACTAAATCAAGAAGAAACTGTGAAAAAATGGTTAATTTTTGGTGAAATCGTTGTTGTATTTGAAGTATTGAAACTTTTGTTAACGATTTGATGAGCTAAAAGGATGAACGGTTACTACACTTTTAACTTAAAATGATTAACAGTTAATTAAAACACAAACAAGGACTATCGGTGCAATTAAAATCCAAGTATAGTACTTAACGGTTGTTAGTTAAAGTTGCAGGGACTATCAATGCAATAACAGTTCACTTTGGAGGACTAACGGCTGAATTCTAAGTTCTGTGGACCAACGGTGAAAAACAGTTTTAGTTTTGAGGGTTAATAAGCAAACAAAGGACGAATTGTGAAATTATCTTGGAGACCAGGGACTGCATGTGACAAAATCAAATTTAGTTTCATAAATTAAACTTTTCCCTCCTAATTGTTATCTTTTTTTATTCAAATTTTGTTAAAAAGAAAACGTATGTGTTTTGTATCTCACGAAGTGGTACGGTTATCGTCGGCCAAAACCAAATATACTATGATGATCATTGAAGGACCGCGATCGTAATGATAGTCGTTAGAAGACCCGCGAACAACCGATACTCGAAACTGAAAAAAACCGAAACAACTCAAAACGAACCAAAAACTTGTATAAATCGTTCAAAGAAGGATGTATATATATAAATCGGTTAGACCTTGAATGTGTATAAATCGGTTAGACCTTGAATGTGTATAAATCGTTTGTATAAATTGGTTACCCACTAACATGTATATTTTGGTTGGAAGGAAGGTGTGTATTTCGGTTAACTCCAAGTGATGTATAAATCGGTTGGCCAAGATATATAAATCGGTTGGCCAAGATGTATAAATCGTTGGTATGTTTCAGTTACAAGAAAACAAAACCTTACCCTGTCCTTTTCGTGGTCCTTATCTTCAAACCATGTTCGAACAAAATAAGCCAATCCAAAATCTTGAATAAGCTCGATTAAAATAAGCTCTTACCACCAGAAATAAGCCATGTGAAGAACAAAACAATAAGCTGCTTTAAGATTTTTCGTAACCCATAAGGAACAAGAACAAGATAAGCCCAGAAAATAAACACTCTAAATAAGCAGTTAACCACCAAATAAGCCACAAAGTCTTAAGCTAAAAATAAGCTTATAATAAGCTGACCAAGAAAGCTTAAACAACGATAAATAAGAAAAAAAATAAGTTATAATGAAAGATTAGAAAATCAGATGAATGAAAATATTCCCAATAAGATGCAAGTAAGCCGTATGCAATAAGCTCAGCACCACACAACAAGATCACTCAACCCACCTCATGGCTCTTGATACCAATTGAAAGAAACAAAGAATCTATGATCCGGTGGTCTAGGAGACTCAAACCATAAGATAGCCATTATTCTAGTGAGAGAGTAGAGAGAGAAACAAAAGGTGTAAAATAGAATGAAAGTGTAAAAATGATACAGGTCTTAATCCTTCCATGGAAGCCTTGGAGGGGTATTTATAGCTCACACGAATACTAAGTATACAAGAATGTCTATTATAATCCTTGTGTGTGGTGCTATTATAAACTATGGTAATTCCATAAATGTCGTCACATAAAATGAAATCCTAACAAACACCCTCCATACTCGCCGAAAGCTCTAGGAACTAAACATGTTTAATACCTCCCCTTGGAATTCGACGAAGAAAATATCCCACATTTACATGAGACATTTTCGCTGCGACAGTAGCATTCTTGCATGTCTCCAAAGCATACACTCTAGGATAAAGGGATTTAAAAGCACCATCACCCCTTCACACGTCCTCCCAAAAGGAGGTATCAGCCCAATTACCTATCTTTTTGTGAATAAAACCAATCAAATTCGTATCGTAATTCTTGAGTTGCATCTCGCAAACAATATCTAACCACATAGACAGATGACTATGATTTATATTCTTACCAAGTTTACCATCTTCACCATGAATCCCTTTAATAACCCTCGCCCATAGCGACGATCCTTGAGTACAGAAGTGCCACACCCACTTGAACAAAAGGGCTCTATTCACCTCATAGAAACTCGACACGCCTAAACCTCCTTTCTCTTTGGAGGCCAACACTTTACTCCATTTTACCCATATCGGTTTCTTACCATTATTATCAACACCATTGAAAAAATGACAACGAATAGATTCCATTCTCTAAAGAACCTTCATGGGAACTTTAAACAACGACATATGATAAATGGGCATTGAACCTAAGACCGACTTTAGAAACGTTAATCTACCTCTTATAGATAAAGTCTTCATCTTCCAATTAGATAAGCGAGCAACAAGATTATTTACAATCTCATTCCAAGATTGAAAGCGAGATATAAGGCCACCAACCTTCGACCCTAAATAAGAGAAATGAGCTTTTAGCGACGCACAGCCAATCTTTTCCTCTGCCTGATCCACAATACCATTAGCCACTGAAATCCTCATTAATTTGCTTTTATTCATGTTAATACGTAGATCCGAAGCACGATAATAGCACTCCAACACCTGAACTATAGTATTGATGTTTGAGTCACTCTAATGACCCATGAAAACAGCATCATCGGCATTAAAGAGATGCAAAAGATGAAGAGACGGACCCATTGAGATTCTCTAAACATGCCTGCATCCACCACTCTTTGAACCAAAATATGAAGGCTTTCCATATAATCAATATAAACAAGAAAGGAGAAAGAGGATCGCCCTGTTTGAGGCCTCTATGAAACCAGTAATGTGATTTTATATGATGTTTTAGTTGTTCATGGTTATTGTGTTAGTTTGTTATCTGTGAACAAATTAATAAAAGATAGCAAGTTATTTGTTGGTTTTGATGAATAAAAATTGTTATATTTAGGACTTGAAAAGGAGATAACCTTGGGGACTTGTAGTGAGTCTGGTGGTTTGTATCTATTTGATATGGAACCTGATAATACCTTAGGTGAAGTTAATATGGTTGTTTCATGTCATGTATCTAAAGATTTGTGGCATAATAGGCTTGGTTACCTTGTTGATCAAGTCCTAAATGTGCTTAAAGAAGACCTTAATTTGACTAAGTCCACCAGTGTGTCTGCTTGTGAGGTCTGTCATAGGGCTAAACAAACAATGGACCCTTTCTCTTTAAGTGATCACAAGTCTAAGAAGCTTGGTGAATTAATTCATCTTGACTTGTAGGGCCCTTATATGGTCACAAGCATGGAAGGTTTCAAGTATTTCTTGAATGTTGTTGATGATTTCTCAAGGGTTGTTTGGGTTTATTTGAATAAAACCAAAGATGAAGTGTTTGATGTTTTTGTAAGTTATGATAAAATGATTCATAATCAGTTTGATGTCAAGATTAAAACAGTAAGATCTGATAATGGAACTAAATTTCTTAATAAAAGGATGAATGATTTTTTCTGTGATATGGGAATCATACAACAAACTTCTTGTGCATACACTCCTCAGCAAAATGGTATTGCAGAAAGGAAATGATCGTAGTCAATAGTGTATATATATAATATAGGCGAACCGGCAAATCACTTTTAACAAGCGACAAACCAACTCACAAATAAAATATAATTCCGGAAGTATCGACTTCGAAAGTAACCCCTTCTAGTCGTTTCTCGGGTCGTTTTTGTTTTGACGAGGCGTGAATTGAACTTTTTGTTGAAGTTTGTGATCGGGATTTTGAATGGTTCAAGATTTTTAATTTGTTTCTATATCTACTGACAAAATATAAAAGCATAAAAAGGCAATTTAACAATTAAGGCAATTAAGATTCTAAATTAAAAACGTTAACGGAATTAAAGAAACGTGACAAATTAAGCAACTAAATCAAATTTTAACCCTAATAATAATGAAAAAAATAAACATGGCAATTACAACTATCATGCTAAAAATAAAAAAGCTAAGAGAATAGAGATACCAAATATGTTAAAGAGTGCGAAAATGACGAGATGATATGAAACCCGCTCCAAAACGCATTTCCTCAAACTCTTCCATTAAAACACCAATCTTCTCTTAATAGCTAATAAAATAAATCATCCACTAATCTTGCTCAATCATCATTTAAACACTTGTTAATTAATAATTTTAAAACAAAGATTTTAATGTTTTTAAAAACATAATGTGATATTATCTACCAGCTCAATGATGTGAAAACAAAAGCAAAAAACATTTATGCTTCTTCTACTGTTGTCGAACAACACTAAAGATAATGTAAATTCCAAAGTTAGATGTATAAAATTGAAAGATTAGTTGCTCATCAGTCGTAACAGTAACGATTCTAGCACTAGTTGCTTATGATAAAACTTAAAAAGTAGAACATTGGGTTTTAACAAAATAGAAACTTTCGAATGAAACGAGACAAGGCAGAATAGGTTAACAAAAATTAAAGTTTGAGAGATGATTAAGTAATCATTGGTATAATGATTTCAAGAGTAAGATAAAAGAATAAAATGATTAATTGTTGTACAATTTAGGATAATAAAGTAGTGTTTGAAGAATGATGTCGGCTGGTCTTGGTGTGTCACTGATCCCAATATGGGTGGTGTCGGCTGTTTTGCGATGGTCGAAAATAAAAAAATACATAAACTAAATGACCTAACCTGGAAAACTCTTTAAATCGTTCGAATCATCAACAACATACCAGACATCAATCAAACCAATCTTCGATACAAATCAAAAGGAATACAAATCTTGAGAAGAGTATTTGCTTACATAAAAGTAAATTACAGGAAAAGTAAAATAAGAAAGAGCTTAGAAAAAAACTGTAAATAATTTAAAACAGAGCTACACTACTCCTAGATGATTTTCACTGTGTGATTTCATCCCCTATTTATAGGGGAATGTTGTGAATCTTGTGAGGAAAAACTGTCAATCATCTTCAAAACCTTCTAAAATTGCTTATGGAAAACAATAATTGTCACCAATCAACATTAAAACCGCTCATTTATTGCTTTGACATTTCCTATTTAATTTGATTCTGCACATTAATAGCTTTGACGTTAACCATTCAATGCGCCATTTTTTGCTCATATTTTATTATACTTTTAAATGAAGATGAAGCGGGTAACGGGCGTTAGTGTAGGGACTAACGATGTCCTGGCTTGAGGACTAACGATGTGATATGTTTCTGGTGTGGAGACTAACAGTCGTTAAGTCCTTTATTTGGGCTTCTTTCTTGGGCCGATTCTTTTTATAATTTGGGTCGGTCTTGGCCCATTAATTTTGAGCTAGGATTTGCCCACTTTGCAAAATGTCCTCAGCTTCGGCTTTTCTCGCTCTTTTCAATCTCATGCTCGATTTTGTTTGTTTTGGCTTCGTTTTTGTCTTTTTATGAATATCCATCACCTGCACAGTACACAACGCAAAACAAGCATATATTTGGTATTTTATGTCCGTTTTTTGTTATTTAAGCTCGTTTTATTGAGATAAAGGTGTTTTATTGAGATAAAAGTATGTGTATTTTAGCACATACCAGGAAACATAGACACTTGCTTAATGTTGCAAGGAGTCTTATGTTTCAGGGGAAATTCCTTTAAGGTTTTGGTCTGAATGTGTGCTTACTGCTGTTTATCTTATTAACAGGCTTCCTACCTCTGTCTTAAATGGTAAGTCTCCTTATGAGTTGGTACATAGATATAAACCTAATATCTCCTACTTAAGAAGTTTTGGATGTCTTTGTTTTTCTACTGTCTTGAATAATAATAATAAGTTCACATCTAGGTCTGAAAAGTGTGTTCTATTTGGATACTCTTCTATTAAAAAAGCTTACAAGCTCTTTAGTCTTGATAACAGATCTGTATTCTATTATAGAAATGTGAAATTTTATGAAACTGTCTTTTCTTTTAAGATGAGAAATAAAAGTCATAATGATGTAGCTGATGTAGATTTTACAAATGAAGCTGGCCATTTAACTTTCTTTGATAACCAACTTACTCAAAGTCCCTATGATGAAGGGAGAGCTACATTAGTTGAGGAGGGTAGTCCTTCATTCTAAAACACAAATACTACACAACATCAGTATCATGAGAATGCGTCTGCAACCTAAATTAATGATAATAGCTTATCTGAGGGAAATTTTTCACCTGGACCATCTGTATCTACCTATGCTCCAACTCATCATAAGAGTCCTAAACATATAGGCAGTGTGCATATTGAGTTTAGAAGGTCTTCCAGGGTGTCAAAATTACCTGCTAAACTAAATGATTATGTGATTGGTAGTAAGTTGAAGTATGGTCTTGAAAACATGTTTCTTATGTTAAGCTGACTTTTGTGAACTATTGCTTTGCTACTACTTTGAATAAATCTTATAAGCCTGCTACTTACTATGAAGTTGTTAAAAATCGTAAATGGATTGAAGCCATGAATGATAAAATTAAGGCTTTGTATAGTGATAAGACTTGGACTATAACTGATTTACCTATGGGTAGAAAAGCTATTAGTCTAAATGAATTTTCAAAATAAAATATAAAGCTTCAAGGGAAATTAAAAGGTATCAGGCTAGATTGGTTGCAAAAGGTTACAGTCAAAGATAGAGCTTTGACTATGATGAGACTTTTAGCCCTATGGTTAAAATGGTCACTGTTAGATGTATGATTACTATTGTTGTCATGAATGGTTGGTCTTTATACCAACTTGATATTAATAATTCTTTTTTGTATAGAGATCTTGTTGAGGATGTTTATATGGATTTGATTTTGGGATATGATCAGGGTAGTAGTGGTAAAGTTTGTAAATTAAACAAGTCTTTATATGGTTTAAAACAGACTCCAAGGCAATGGAATGCTAAATTAACTGCTGCCTTGATGGAGCATGGGTTTGTTCAAAGTAAGTTTGATTATTCTTTATATACTAAAGAAAGTGGTGATGTGTTCTTAGCATTACTTGTTTATGTTGATGACATTGTTGTTACTGGAAATTATAAAGACGGTATTAAGTAGTTTAAATTGTTTTTGAAAAGCAAATTTATGATCAAGGACTTGGGTATTCTGAAATATTTTCTGGGTATTGAGGTTTTGGAAAACAAAGCTAGAATCTGTTTAAGTCAGAGAAAATATTGTTTAGAGCTTTTACATGAATATGCCTACTTACAGCTAAACCTGCAACTACTCCAATTCCAGAAAATATTGTTTTGAGTTATAAAGAAACTAAGAATGATAAATTTCTTTCTAATATATCTGAATATCAAATTTTTGGTGGGTAAACTGATTTACTTAACACATATAAGATCAGATATTTCATATGTTGTTCGGTGTTTTAGCCAATATATGCATGCTCCATTGCAATCTCATTTAAAAGCTGCAATGAGAGTTTTGAGGCATTAGAAAGGAGCTCCAGGAACTATTATTCAAATTATAAAAGTTAATGATCTTAAGGTTAAAGTGTTCAGTGATGTAGAATGGGAAAAGTATCCTTTAACAAGGAAAAGTGTGTCTGGTTTTTGTGTGATGATCTATAAATGTCTAGTTTCTTGGAAAAGTAAGAAGCAACCCACTATTTCTAGATCTTCTGCTGAAGCAGAATATAGTGTTTGGCTGCTTGTACTTGTGAAGTTATCTGGATTTGCAATGTCTTAAGTGATTTAAAAGTTACTGGTTTATTTATAGTGGACATGTTTTATGACAGTAGCTCTGCAATTCAAATTGCAAGCAATCATATCTTTCATGAGAAGACAAAACATTTTGAAATTGATGTTCATATTGTGAGAGAGAAAGTTGTTGCTGGTGTCACAAAAACTGTAAAAATTCATACTTCTGATCAAGTTGCTGATATATTTACTAAGAGATTAGGTATTAGTCAACACTAGCAGTTTTGCAAAGACTTAGGTCTTGTTGATATGTTCAGATTATAAGTTTGAAGGAGGGTATTAAAATAATCTTTTGTTTATCAAACTTATATTTGTTTTCTAAGTACAGGGACTAAAGTTGACAAACTCTAAAAGAAAAGAAGTTTGTTCTGGTTCTATCAAGTTTGGATCTGAAGGAGTTAATATGAAAATTTGGGCTATATAAGCCCTCATCCGAGCCAGGGTTTCTCACTTTTGATTAATCCCTAAATATGTCACATCTCTTTCCTGTCTCTGCTATTTGTCTTGTTAAGTTGATCAAGATATCTTTCTCAGATATCTTGTGTATTGTTTTCTATTGTATTTGATCTTGACTAATCTCTTTATTCGGTCAAATTCTTGAGTATTGAGTGATATTTGTTGCGAGGATTGATTGGATTTACATAGTAGGGACAGTCTGATATTTTCTTTGTATATGTATTGGTTAGCACCCAGTTGGGGACTAATCTTGTTTTTTTTAACGCCAATTTTCTCTATCTCACAAATATATGTTACACACATGCATTCAGCGAGGATTGAATCACAACCTTTTGATTAGTGGGGAACTTACTTACCATTGCACCAAAGTCAAAGTGGCGACTAATCTTCTTATATTGCTGAGTTTATAATAAAATCACTAAGGGGAGGTTAGTTGAGTGATAATCTTGATGTACTGGGTTGATATTTGATACTTTTTACAAATTCACGCTCACTTAGCCACTAAATGTTCAACATGTGTATAAAATATATTTTTGGAAAACCCTAATTCTTTGTTATAAAAGAAAATGTTTATAGTGGAGTAAATATTATCTCTTGCAATTAATGTGATAAACATTCAAAATAGTATTTGCTCACTTTAACTCAGGATTTCTTTTTTAGAGTGGCTGATAAGTTAAACACTTACTTGGGTTCACGTTTAAGTTACAAGAAAATCATCCAATTGTCATTCAACTGATATTGTTATTCCATAAACAATATTTATAAATTCTTTTAATTAATCATAATACTAATCTTTTTTTTTGAAAAAGGCGAAGATATTATAAAAAGGCAAAAGCCAAAAGCGCAAACACAAAGAAAGCTCTAAGCAAGAGCCAAAAGAAAAAGAATGTACACCCAAACACCAAGACTACTCTAAAAAGAAGCAAACATCAAACTTAGGCTACAAACTATAAACTAGCCACTTCTCCGGGAGCTCTAATACAATGTGTTAGGAATATTGTAATAGTTAGTTACTACTAGTAGGTATGTAGTTCCTACTGGTAGAGTATAAGTTCTTACTGGTAGGTATGTAGTTCCTACTGGTAAGGATAACTTCATAGTTAGTGCTGGCAGACCAAATATGGTTCTTGCTGGTAGAACAATAGTTAGTCCTGGTAGTATTATATTTGGTCCGGGTTAGTAGTATAGTTAGTTAGTGATAAGGATATGCTTGAGCTATCTTAGGAAATGATAGTGCATATCTCTTTGACGCATTTTGTGTAACAGGCGGTTAGGGTTTCAGTAGTATATAAGAAACCCAACCCACGACCATAGATAAGGTGAACAAATCCGAAAAACACAATTCTCCTTGTTAATTAATAGAAATCCATAGAAGGATCTTTTAGTTTAATAGTCTTGTTCTTCTTATAGGCTTTGTCTAATTTCCGCATAGACATTAGCTTTGTTTAGCAAGAGTCTCTCTTGTGATTAGCTTGTGATTACATAGGTTAATCACCATCCTTAACAGGCAGTAAAGATCTATCTAGAGTGTGTTCCAACACTTTTTCATCTTTAATTATTTCCCTATCATGTTCGATAAATATTACTTTGCACTTATTATCACATATTTGACAAACACTTAGCAAGTTAAATTTTAAATTATCTACGTGCTCAACATTTTCAATAATTAGGAAGTGTTGAGAAATCGTACCTTTGCCTATGATGTTACCACGCAAATTGCTTCCGAAAATAACGTTGTCTCTGTTATACGCTTTGTTTGTAAATAATAGCTTTCGGTTACCCGTCATGTGTTTTGAGCATCCACTATCTTTAATCCACTCGCCAGGCTCCAAGTTTATTTTCTAAGCATATCTTATTAGATGCTTGAGCTACAAGACAAGTTTCGTATTTAGTCTTTTCTTCCTCATCTTCGCCACTCTCGCTCCACGTTCCTCCAATGAAAGCTCTTTGATTATTGTTTCTTGGTGACTTTGAACACTCTCTGATGAGATGATTTGGATCTTCACATCTAAAGCATTTTCTTTCACTTTACCATTTTTGTCATCTCAGCTTCTTTGGAATGACTTTCTTTCATCACGTGGTTATCTTACGAATCTTCCATGTCTTTTGAAGAATTTCTTGAATTCTTTCACGGCAATGGCACATTTTTCGTTTTCACTTTCGGAGGTCGAACTATCTTCATCACTATATTCCTTTTTAGCCTTCAAGGCAAAAGATCTACTTTGTTCTCTTTTGCCTTTGATCATTTCGGAATCTTTCATTATTATCACTTCATAAACTTTTTAATTTCTAATAAATTCGTCAAGTGATAGTGATGTCAAATCCTTCAACTCTTTAATAGCCATAACCTTTGCGCGCCATTTAGGATGAAGTTCCCTAAGAAATTTCCTAACATAGTTTTTGCTAGAAAAACCTTCATCAAGTGCTTTTAAACTAGTAATAATAGTGTTAAATCTAGCAAATCCATTACCTATTGATTCCTCTCCGGAACCGTAAATTGTTCATATTGTTGAACAAAAAGATCTATTTTATTATCTTGGACTTAACTATTACCTTGATGAGTGATTAGTAAAGTATCCCAAATTTATTTTGCGGTTTTACACATAAAAATTCTTTCGTATTCTTTACGTGGCAAAGCATTATAAATTACCATTTTAGCTTCATTATTATTAGCTAATTTCTTTTTAAGATCGTCGCTTTGTTTTTCAAATGGTACAATTTCATCCTTTTTAGTTTCGGGATTTTTTTGAACGAGAGGTAATCATCATAGGTAATAATATGCCTAAGATCTAGATCTTTTGATTTCACATAAGTTTCGAATCTATTTTTCCAATAAATAAATTCATCACTTTCAAATAGTGGTGGTCTTTGCATAGATTGTCCTTTTAAATATTTTTTTGATTTCATAGATCGATTCAAGTTTTAAAATACAATTTATTTTAAAAATCTTGTTTAACCTGGCTCTGATACCAATTGTGGAAAACTGGAAGGGGGGATGAATACTTTATCGCTTTTTATTTTAATGTATCGTTTATTTATAAAAACTTAGATTCATCTTTATGTGATCTCAAAGTAAACA
>BQNB010044709.1:0-44723 GCA_026074375.1 Tanacetum coccineum | reverse complement strand
AACATCATCTACTTGGGTGGTTTTGTGAAATCAGACCAAATAGTACCAATTTTTATTTCATTAATTGTTTAGGTTTTCCATTACTTTATCTTTTCCTTATTTTCTATTATAAACGATGTCTGTAACCCTGGTTTTGTGAAATCAAAGACTATTTGCTTTAATTGTTTTTGAAATATTTAACGAAAATAGTTTTTAAGGTTAGTGTTCCGTTGCAAAGTTAGTCATTAAGGAGTAAGGACTAACTTTGCAACTAACCGATAACCTCAAAGACTTTCAGTAAATTTTTAAAAAATATATACAGTATTAAACTTCAACATTTTTTATAAAATCGTACGTATGTCAATGGCATTGCAATATTAGGCTCATTTTGTTCGTAATTCGACGATCTTTTCAATTGTATATTTTTTGACAAAGACAAATGAATCGGTTCATATACGTTCTATATTTGATAAATAAAGTTTTTGATATAAATAAGTCATGAATAAGTAAAAGTTTAAGGTCGTTTTGATAATTTTTCGCATACTTTGAACGTGCGTTTTGTAAGTGTTTTTTTTCCTTCTTTCTTTTTACCTCAAAAGTGATGAAGTTTTTTTTAATAATAAATTTTCACTTCATGATTTTCAAAAGCAATACTTATAATTAGTTTATTCTACACATATATCAACTTGATATAGCTTTTCAGCAATATCCTTTTTGACCTGCTGCTTTGGAGAATAAGCGACATTATACACATCAAGTTGTTCAGCATTTTTATTATTTGACATCTCCTTTGGTTCTTCCATCTGTAATACATAAAATAGTTCATTATTTATGTATGTAACATATAATGCCTCTTTCTTTGAGATCTTATAGGTCGACACTAACCACGATTTTGGGAAACTGTGTTTATCAATGAGATAATGAGAATACAAGTTAGGTTGCCTAATGTTTTTAGGATCAAGAAAATCAATATTCAGTTTGGTTTATTAATTAATATTAATATTACCTTGCACCCCACGGCAAGAAAATCAACCCAGCTAGCTAATGCTCATTCCTCTTAGAGTATATAATATAATTACCCACAAAATGTATAAACGGATATGCTTTTCCATGTTCAGGTTACTTAGAGGGGATGAACTTTTTGACTCACATGTATGCAGTTTCAACGGATTAATCCAGAGACCTTTTGAACCATTCGTGGCCACCCTTAAATGTACACACCTAATGAGATTTGAACCCTTACCACTAAAACCTTACGACTACGTTGTTTGGTGTTAGATATAATCACCCACAAAACAAATAGTAATAACCACCCCATGCATCATGTTACACGCGCCATGCATGGTGAACAAGTACTGGCCACGTCGAAAACAAAATTTACCAATTTGAAATTGGCATATGCAGACATTGGTTATATAGGGTATGCATTTCTGAAATATTTCCAGAAGATATGTTAGTTCGGCAATTTTCATGCACGTGTGCTCCAAATTATTAGCCAATAAATAAGCCAAGCCCGTTTGTGAGTTTAGGGTCCATTAGGTTATTAGGGTTAGGTTTGCATTTGTACTCTATAAATAGTGATCAATAATAAAGTTATACCCACGGGGTTTACAATGTCTAACATGGTATAGGAGCGGGTCTGTCCTCAGACCTAGGTGGCTAGGTTGAGCCGCCTCCCCTCAACCACCCGTCAAACTCTAACCATCTCGATTATTAAACCTATCCTCACCAAAAACCCTAACTTTTATATTTTTTTGTTACTGCCGATCTAAATACAATAATTAAACCTTATCTTCTTTTGTTCCTTTGTCATCATATCACAAAACATCCACCACACATGTGGGCCTACAATGAAACATCTATGCTTCTTGATGAGACGAATGGTAGTATCTATGCAGAGAAGTGGTGGGCTAAGAAGTGTTCAATCATCAAATTTAAGTCATCCGGTCTATCTATCATTTGTTTTATGTTAA
Source organism: Tanacetum coccineum (assembly GCA_026074375.1). Lineage (NCBI taxonomy): Eukaryota > Viridiplantae > Streptophyta > Magnoliopsida > Asterales > Asteraceae > Tanacetum > Tanacetum coccineum. The sequence goes on along the minus strand of BQNB010044709.1, from coordinate 42,771 downwards.
AAAATTATGTTTAATTCTATTTGGGTTGGTGATTTGTGCTAGGTCATAGATCCACACGATCGTCTGTTTATTTTTATTCGTGTTGGTGATTTGTGCTAGGTCATAAATCCACACGATTGTGTGTATATTTTTATTTGTGTTGATGATTTGTGCTAGGTCACAAATCCACACGATGGTCTATTTATTTTCATTGTGTTGGTGATTTGTGCTAGGTCACAGATCCACACGATTGTTAGGATACTTTGATTTATCCTGTTTTGGGATACTTTGGGTTATCTCATATAAAAAAAGATACTTTGGGTTATCCCGTATGAAAAAAATTACTTTGGTTTATCCAAATTTACCAATTTGCGACTTTCAAGTTTGAAGATTTGTTCGGCGGATTTCTTCAACAACTACTTGTGTTCGTGTGTGACACTTCTGTTGCTACTTGTACGATATGAAGAGTCCTTGCTGCAAATTAGTTTTTAATTAGCTTTAATGTTTCGTGTTTTCTTTTTCAGTCTCGAGATTTCGCGATTTCGCCGCTCGGACTACGGAGGATTATTAGCCAATAAATAAGCCCAAGCTCATTTGTGGGTTTAGGGTCCATTAGGTTATCAGGGTTAGGGTTACAATTATATTCTATAAATAGTGATCAATAATAAATTTATACCCACGGGGTTTACAAAATTTGTAATGAGCATCAAATTTTAAAGATGGTATGCACTTTGTAATAGAGTATCAATTTTATTAAAATTTATTTTTATTTTACAAATGATTTTTGAAAAATTAAGCATGTGCATACCATTTACCTTAGTCATGTAATGTGTCGTTAGGTGTAGGTCTTTTATATTATCAAGTTTTACTATTTATATTTTACCGACTATACCTAAAACAACACTAACGGGCAGTGTACCCGATCAGTTGTAGCTTCGTTGGTAAGTAGGGTGTCGATCACTAAGAGCGAGAACGTTAATTCTGAATTCTACTAGTATTTTAGTTATCTTACGTTAGTTCTAATCTATGTTAAACATATGTCAAGCCTACTCTTAATTCTAACGTTTGAAGGGGGTTTTCAGTCTGAGACTGGCACGGGTTTTGGTGGTGACTTAACCTACTTTCTCCACTCTAACACACGCAAGATAATTAACAAATGATATAAGAGAAATCAAGCCTATTTTAAGGAAATTGTGCTAACCATGATTAATCTAATTAAATGCAGGTTTTGTCTAGAGTGCAATGATTGTTTTACTATGTTGGTGCTTATATCATTCGCAAGGTTTAGGCGGGACTTCTTCCTAAATGTTATTCAGCAAACCTGTCACAATTACTCAATGTGTCATTAAGCATGCATCCATCAATTATAATCTATCTAAGGAATCTATTAATGCGTAGACACTCAAAGAAAGCAGAGATTTACATGTATATCCTCATAAAAACTCAAAATTACATCAATATCCATTTAAATTTTACAATTACTTCAATATCCTTACAAAACTTCATAATACAAATATTTATCCAAAATCACATTTTTTCATATCTTTTTAGATTTAATATTTAAAACTTTTTCATAATACACATATTTATACATTTTCATACACTTTTTATAAGTTTTCATCAGTTTCTGTACGTTTTCGACTCTTCTCGTACGTTTTCTTCCGTTTTCGTCCGTTTTGTAGTTATCCGTCCGTTTTTCTACGTTTACCTATGTTTTCTTTCATTTTCGTACGTTTTCGTCCGTTTTTGAACTTTTCATCCATTTTTGTATGTTTCTTACGTTTTTATACATTTTCGTCCATTTTTCTGCGTTTTTGTCCGTCTTTGTCTTTTTTTGCCCGTTTTCATTCGTTTTTATACGTTTTTATACGATTTTGTATGTTTTTATAAGTTTGCATCCGTTATGAACGCTTTTGTATGTTTTTGTATGTTATCATACGTTTTTTTCCGTTTAATCCGTTTTTATACGTTTTCATCCGTTTTATACATTTTCATCCGTTTTATACGTTTTTGTACGTTTAAATACGTTTTTGAATGTTTTCATACATTTTCATGCGTTTGAATATGTTTTGTACGTTTTTAATGTATAAAAGCGTATGAAAACGTATAAAATGTACAAAAACGTAGAAAACGTATGAGGGCGTACGAAACGGATGAAAACGTACAAAATGTACGAAAACGGTAAAAACGGATAAAACGCATGAAAGGGTAGGAAAATGTATGAAAACCGAGAAAAATGGACAAGACATGGAAACGTACGAAAACGCATGAAAATATACGAAAACAAACGAAAACGCGCGAAAATGTACGAAAACTAACAAAAACGTGCGAAAACGTACGAAAATGTAGAAAAACGGGTCAAGACGTACGAAAACATAGGAAAACGAACGATAACGTGCGGAAATGGAGAAAAACGGGTCAAGACGTACGAAAATGGAGAAAAACGGGTCAAAACGTACAAAAACGTATGAAAATGTTCGAAAACGTTCGAAAACTGATGAAAAAGTTCGAAAACGGACGAAAACGTGTGAAAATGTACGTAAACGTATAAAAACGTAAAAAAACTTATAAAACAAATAATGAATAACTTCGGTTAAGTGGGTTTCTTTTTATATCTAAATGGGCTTATTTTTATATGAAAGTCCCAATTCAATGTCTATTATGGAACGTAACACTTACCACAATAATCAAATAACACAAGTAATAACTTTTCAATCGTATAATGCTTTATTGATAAGAATCAAAGTATTACAATATGCTATGGATCGCACAAGTGGAATGACAATGTAAGATTACCCTTTGAACAAGTAAACTTGATAGAGTATTAAGTTTACAAGTGAACTTATATAGACAGCTGAGGGGATCAGAGGTCTACCTTGTAAGTTCGACAAAGGAGTAAATGCCTATGATAAATACAAAAATGAAAACGGTAGCATTTACTCCTTACAACATTCTTTATTTATACTACACGAGGTTGTGTCCTTAGTGGGGGTAGTTTCGACGTGTCAAGATTCTAGTAGAGGACGTACGAGGCTTTTAATGCACGTCTAATCTTGGAAACTACCCGCCTATACTTTAGTGAACAGTTCTGCCAACTGTTCACTACTTTTACTAACTTCGTACTTTGGTACAGACAACTCAAATCACCTTTTGTCGCGCCTTTAGGTGATATTGAGTTTTCCCGCTTAAACTTCAAAGAACACTTTAAGCTCAGCTTGTTCTTCTTCAAAGGGAAACAGAAAAGTCAGAGTATTGCCACCTCTGACTTACCTTAGAACCTCAGCATATTCCTTTTACATACCAGCTGATATCCATCCCAGCTGACGAGTATGTCTTCAAGTAATCTTCGGCTTCCTTGACGATGTCTTTGACTCGAATACGTCTGATGTTGCTCTCTGAGGCTTTACACTCAGAGAGTCCTTTATTACCTCTGAGTCCACCACTCAGAGATTCTTTCATTATCTCTGAGTCCACTACTCATAGATTCTTTCATTACCTCTGAGTCCACTACTCAGAGGTTCTATAATACTTAGCCTAATTTTTGTTTAAATCTAGGAGCTGATTACTGGGCACTGAATCGGCCCAACAATCTCCCCCTATTTGAATATAAATTATGTTAAGTCTAAAATTAAGGTAAGTGAGTACACAGCTTCTTCTTACACATAATTAACCAGATAAAAGAATAACATACATCATACTTCATTCAATCATTACAAATTACATCCCCAACTCATGTGAGCTAGTTCTTAGAATTTCTCTAGCCTTATCTACATCATCCCTGGATTCTATTTCAATCTCCATAATCTTGTACATTTCCCTTGCCTCTGGAGAATCTAGGTTGATGTGATTGAGAAGTCTGATAAGTTAAACGGTGTTGGTGATGTGAAACTCTGATTCTCTCTGGAAGACTAAATCAAAATTTGCATTAAAATAAAATAATCCCGCCTCTGTTTCTTGAATCACCATACCTTCCTTGCCAACAACACCAGAGGGAGGAGTTATGTTCCTTTGTGTTCCATCCACATCAATTCGCTCTTTGACAAAAACTTCTTTGAGAGTCTCCATCCTCTTCCTTTTCTTGTCTGCAACAGTCATTTCAAATGATGCAAGTGCAGGTGGTGGTGGAAGACCAAGATTCTTTGCTCGGTTTAAGACCCATTGAGACTTTGAATTAAGACTTTGTAAGAGTGAATCAATTGATTTACTAGATATTTTGGAAACTAGAGTATGAACTTCCAGTCATTTATTAAAGCCTAGCATTCTAAGTCTGAAGTTTGGGTAAACAGTTAGGTTTAGAGGATCATTACCTCTGGTGATCCTCATTGTTGGCTTTTTTCATGAATTTATAATGTAACTGATCTTGGTGATTGGCAGAGGACCAGTTCTTCCTTGAATGCACTGGTAGTATTCATTTACCAGCTTAGCCTTTTTCTCTTAATGCTCTTTCCATTTTAACATCTGAGCTTTGACGGTTGCTGGGTTGAGCAACTTCTTCAATGCCTTCTCTGACTCTTCTTCCTATGCTCTCAGATCAGCAAACCTCTTGATTTTAGCAAGCTATTTAATGAATTCTTCTTGTGTTGAGACTCCGTCTATGTTCATAAAGGGCTTAAAACTTGGCATTTTAGGATTAGATCCTCCTTCATCCATGAATGGAACAAGTATATTAACCGGTTCTTCCATGTCAACACCTTTGCCTTTAGCAGGATCTCTGAGAGGAGATGGTTCCTTGAGAGGGGCTGGTGAGAAACTTGATGAAGTAGTTTGAAATAGCTTATTAGTAAATTCTTAGACAGACTCTTGTTGAGGTACATGCTTCATCATATGCTCTGGGGAAAGGAGCACAAAGGAGTTGGTGATGGAAAATTAGGAATGAGAGTCATGATTTTAAACTTTTTGGACAGAGGCTCCTTGTCAAGCTCATCATAGTCTGTTTCATCATCAGCTATTTTCAGATTGGTAGTTTGATGAATAACCATTGCATTATCAGACTTGTGCTCCCCCTGAAAGGCATCAGGGATAGCAGCATTTTTTCAACATTAGAATGCTCCCCCTGAGTGGTTGCAGGGTTTGCATTCTCATCCATCTGACATTCTTTACTCTTCTCCTGCTCAGCATGATCATCTACGATCACTGCTGCTTCGAGGGTGCTCCTGACTTCCTGTAACTGAGAGTGCATATCCTGAAAACTCAGACAATATTTTGACAGATGTTTGGTCTGAGAGATGAGATCCTTTCTGACATCTTGCATACCCAGGCTAACTTTTGAAGAGATATAATCCCCTATCTCTGTCTTGAGAACTTTTGTTAAGGCCTTTTGAAGAGTAACAAATCATAGGCTCTCAGCTTTATAGGCAATGTTGATATGTTGATTCATGTGCTTGACAACCCGTTTGTTCAATTAAGCTTGTTCCTCTGCAACTGATTAAGATACAAATGGAATAAGGGTTGTCAAGGACTCTTTGAGGAGTTGACAAAGATAGTTTTTCAAAGCGTCAGATAGAAGTCCAGTTAGTTGAGCTTTAGGAGAATGGCTGATGAGATCTGGCACAGAGGACTTGATATCATTAGAGACCTTTTGAGCGATTGAGGACTTCATTTCCTCAACTTTATAATGAAGCAGACTAACTTCTTCAAAGACATGGTCCAGATGTTCCGAAAGACTTTGAAATTCATCAGAAGCAGTCTTTTCCCATGATGTGTGTTCTAAGTGAGAGACATCATGACTTGAATCAGAGATAGAGGTCTTAAAGCCTAAAAGGGATTGAAGGTCATCATCTGGTATAGACTCTAGTTCAAACTCAGAGTATGCAGTTTGAACATCCATGTCCATAGGTCTAGATCTTATTAGAGTAACCTCTGCATCTTTTGCAATCTGTGAGGCTTGGAAAGACTTGACAAATAGAATCTCTGGTTCAATATCAAACGAGCTTTCTTGAGTGTGTTGAACAGCTGAGTTTGCTTGTCCACTTCGTCTAACAACTGCTCAATAGTTGGAATATCTGAAGAGTGGTCCTTATCCTTCTCTTTTTCCTCTATATTCTCCTCCACAATTGTATTCAGTACCTGCATAAACTTGTTAGTTTTTTTAAAGAATTGTGTATTTGTAATGAAGTGAAGGATTGCCATTCGCTGCCCCGAAGAAGACTGGGTGCGATTATCCAGTCCCCTCTAAAGTCCTAAGACTTTGGGACTCTTTTCATTATGAGTTTGTAATATAGGGAAGGATCTCCATTCGCTGCCTCTAAGAAGACTGGGTGTGATTATCCAGTCCTCTCAAAAGTTTAAGACTTTGGGACTCTTTTCATTGGTTAAGGGGACCTCTGAGTCTGAGTGAGTACAGTTCATACAAAGGTCGACTTTCATGCACATATGGGTTAATCCAACAAAGTCTAGAATTTCCAGAGTCAACCATCAGGTGTTTTTAACCTTTTAGTGTCATCCTCTGGGTGCATACTTAGAGTGTAAAGAAAATTTTAGAATCTATGTGCAGACACAGACACTTTAATGGGTCAGGGGTAACCCTTAACTTCACCACTCTCTCCTAGAGAAGTTTAAGAGTGGCTGCTTGCACTGTCCCTTGTATTATAAATTGTTACCTTTTTGGCTTCAGCGGTTTCATTCTGGTTTTCCTGCGCCCCTGTCGATTCGGAGACATCTAGACTCTTTGTTTCATTAGCGGAGACCACTAACTCCTCAGTTAGCTGAAGAGGAAGATGTTTCAATCCTGCTTAAATTTAAAGCCTCTGGTCTGGTCGAAGATGGGATTTTCTTCTTCCTTGGCTTTCTAGCAGTTGTTGCTTTGGGCTGAGTGACAGGCTGCATAGAGATCCCAGACAAGGACTTGTTTGTTGAGTCATCGACATTCACCTCCCCAAAGGGAGGGATCAAAGACTGAAGGGGATGAGGAGAAATCTCAGCCACATTGCACATGTGTGCATTCAGAGGAGTTTCATTTTCCAAAGGTGTTCTCAAAGTAACAAAGGTAATCTTGTAGGGTTTCAAAGAAAGTAACTTGTCATTTTTGTAGTTTTCCTTTATCAGATGTTCCATGACAAGAGACAAATATCTGGTATAGAAAATATTTGGCTTCCTTTCATGTTTGCCAGTTTCAGGATGTAACTGGGCAATTAGGTCAGAAAACAGAATACTCTACCGAGACATTTAACAATATACTACATCAGGACCTTCCACACAGGTGTAAAGTATTTAATCTTTACAGGAGAGGAGTTGATGAGATCAAAAGATGTTAAAGAGGGTTTTGTCTCATCAAACAATCCTAAAGTTGCTAAACCTTCCTTTACAGTCTCCTTTTTTGGTAGATTAACAAAGCTTTCACTGGATTTTAGCCCAATGACTGATGAAAATACTTCAAGGTTAAAGGTCAAAGGGTTTTCAAGATGAGAGAGACTAAAAGTGATGGACTTAGATGATATATCTGCCTCGGCTATATACCAAAATTCCCTAAGGAATTGAGAGTAGTAGGTTGATGGTTACTTGGTTAAAGCAACAAATATATGACTCTTTTTCAAAAACTCAAACAACTTCTTGTATGAGGGATGGTCGGATTTCAATAGGGCAACCCTATTATTAAACTGAATGATGCAATCTGCCATTTGAAAGTGTACATTTGAGGCTGAAGTGAGTTGTTTGGTTAGTGAAGATGATGCAGAAGCCATTTTTGAAATCAAGTTTTGCTTCGTTTTCTTGAAAGGTTTTAGGAGGATGATGAAAATGGAGTTTTTTAGCGTTTTGATTTTGAAAAGTGCGTTGTGTATGTGAAAAATGAAGTTTTATACCACAAAAATTATTTTATCAAATTTGAAAAATAAACTTTTGAGTTCCGCATTAAATGCATAGTGGTAAAACTGTCACAAAACATGGGTCCCTACGCCCTAATTTTACTGTAAGATTCCCATATCCCGAGAAAGTTGGTGGAGTCAATGAGCTTAAATCTAAATTAAATATTCGGAATGTTTGTCTTTCAACTTGAATAGTTACATTTAAGTTACCTTAAAACATTTAATATTTAGGACAGAGAATCACTTAAAGCCTTTTTCTTATCAGAGAACTGTTTTTCAATTTTAAGCATACCCAACTCAGCTACTAATCTAGTGAAGCTAGGCTCAGCTAGTGGTTTGGTAAAGATATCAGCGAGTTGTAAGTCAGTGGGTACAAAATGTAGCTCAATCTCACCTTTTAAAATGTGGTCTCTGATGAAGTGATACCTGATGTCAATATGTTTTGTTCTGGAATGCAACACTGGATTGTTTGAAATGGCAATGGCACTTGTATTATCACAAAATATGGACACCTTGTCATAGAGAACATCATAGTCAGCTAGCTGACTCTTTATCCAGAGAACTTGAGCACAACATCCAGCGGCAACAACATATTCAACTTCAGCTGATGACATAGCCACAGAGGTTTGCTTCTTTGCACTCCAACATACCAACTTTCCTCCAAATATCTAACAACCACCAGAGGTACTTTTTCTATCAAGGTTACATCCAGCATAGTCTGAGTCAAAGTATGCTTTGAGATCAAAGCCTGATCCTTTTGGATACTAGAGGCCTAGATTTGGTGTACCTTTGAGATACCAGAAAATTCTTTTTACAGCTACAAGATGAGATTCCTTTGGGTTAGGTTGGTAACTAGCACAAAGACATGTGGAGAATTGGATATCGGGTCTGCTAGCTGTCAGATACATGAGTGACCCTATCATGCCTCTGAATTGTGTCTCATTAACAGAAACCCCTAACTCATCAGGGCCTAAGTTGTTTGGGGGAAGCATAGGGAATTTCACTGAAGCACAATAAGCTAGATCATATTTCTTGAGAAGATCTTTAACATATTTTTCTTGACAAATAGAGATTCCTTTGGAATCTTGTTTAATTTGAAAACCTAAAAAATAAGTTAGTTTACCCATCATACTCATTTCATACTTTGTGGTCATTAATTTAGGAAATTGTTTACTAAGCTTGACACTTGTAGACCCAAAAATGATATCATCCACAACTATCTGTACTATAATGACATCACTCTGAGTTTTATAAGTAAACAGAGTGTTGTCAATGGTACCTCTGATAAATTTATGTTCAGTTAGGAATTTAGAGAGAGTTTCATACCATGCTCTAGGAGCTCGTTTCAGCCCATACAGAGCTTTGTTCAATTTACAGACGTAGTTAGGATAGTCAGTGCTTTCAAACCCAGGAGGTTGCTCCACATAAACTTCCTCTGATATTTTCCCATTTAGAAATGCACTTTTCACATCCATCTGATATACTATGAACACCATGTATGATGCATATGCAAGAAAGATTCTGATGGCTTCAAGTCTTGCAACTGGTGCAAATGTTTCATCATAGTCTATACCTTCTTCTTGTCTGTACCCTTTTGCAACAAGTCTGGCCTTGTTCTTAGTCACAACCCCTTCTTAATCCATCTTGTTTCTAAACACCCATTTGAGCCTAATAATGGTTTTACCAAAAGGCTTAGGAACCAGAGTCCACACTTTGCTTCATTGAAATTGATTTAGCTCCTCTGTCATAGCTAGTACCCATCCTTCTTCTTCCAAAGCTTCAATGAGCTTTTTGGGTTTAATCTCTAAGAGAAAGTTAACATATAGGCATTTATGAGCTAACGCAGCTTCTGAATTTCTGATTCAGCTTCTGGTTGTAATACCAGCCAAAGGTTCACTAATGATGTTGACTAGCTCAATGTGTTTTTCTCTTGACCATCTGTCTTGAGGAATAGGAGGGCCAGAGATAGAGTCAACTACTGATGAGTTAATTTAAGGGAAGGGCTGAACAACGATTGAGGTTTCATCTTTGTCTTCTTGTAAATTAGTTGACTCTGAAAGAGCAGCTGAATCAAAATGAACAACCTCATCCAAAGCTGGAGAAACATCTTCAGCATTAGGAATTTGTGAATCCTCTGGTGTGTGGGAACCAAAGGTGAGGATGTAATGATTGGTTCTGATGAAGCATGATTATTTGTGGAAAGGCGATCAAAAGCAGGTACATACGGAAAGTACTCTGTGTTTGCATTACACAAAGTATCTGAGATTCTTGGTTCAAGAAATTCATCTTTAGGGAAGGAGTTGACCTTATTGAAGTTGATAGCATCCCCTTCGGTGCTTGTTTACAAAATTTCCTCATCATCTTCACTAAAAGTAACATGAAAGGTTTCTTCCATTTCTTGTCTCCTGATGTTGAAAACTCTGAATGCTTTAGCCACTAAGAAATAACCAAGAAAGAATCCATCATCTACCTTTTCATCAAATTTTCCTAGGTGATCTATATGATTGTGAATGTGCACAGGACAGCCAAAAGCATGAAAATAGCTGATGTCTGGTGCTCTTCCTCTGAACACCTCATAGGCTGTTTTCCTATGTCTTTTCACAATAATAGATCTGTTTTGAGTGTAGCATGCAGCATTGACAGCTTCTCCCCAAAATTGCTTGGGAAGAGAGGCACTATTGAGCATAGTCCTCGCAGCATCAATTAAGGTTCGGTTTCTTCTTTCAGCTACACCATTTTTCTTAGGGGTACATGGTGAAGAGAAGTTTTGTGAAATTCCTTTTTCATCACATAATGCTTCCAAGGTGTGATTTATGAATTCTATTCCATTGTCACTTACCTTAGTATCATTTAGGTTTTCCATCTTTCTAATAAAAGACATGATGCAATCAGCTGCATCACTCTTTTTCTTGAGGCAAAATACCCATGTGTACCTTGAGTACTCATCTACAATAACCAGGATATATTTGTTGTGACTGATAGTCTGAGGTTTAACAGGTCCAAACAAATCCATGTGTAGGAGATGTAAGCACTTGTTGATGGAAAATGACCTCTTGGTTTTGAATGTTGCTCTGTAGTGCTTCCCTTTCTCACAAGCTGAGCAGTTTTTGTCTTTTGAGAAGGTTAGAGAGGGAAGTCCAGAGACAAGGTTATATTTTGAAAGGTTGTTTATGGTTTTAAAGTTGAGGTGAGAGAGTCTCTTATGCCACAACCAATTAACACTTGGAGAGGCTTTGGCATAGAAAAAAGCATTGCTGTCTGTGTTGTAAGATGACATCTCAATAACATAAACATCTCTTCTTCTGGGAGCAATGAGAACAATTTCATCTTTTTTATTGAAAATGGTTCCCTGAGTCTTTGTAAACAATACTTTGAAGTTGGCATCACACAGCTAACTGATGCTAATTAAGTTGTGTTTCAGACCATTCACATAAGCAACCTTGATGAATGTGATTCCATTGCAGTTAACTGAGCCATATCCCTCTGTGTCACCTAAAGAGTTATCGCCAAATACCACTTTAAGACTAGACTCCTTTGAATATCTATGCAAATATTGTTTTACTCCTGTCATGTGTCTAGAGCAGCCACTATCTGGATACCATACAGACCTCTTTAGGTAATCCTGCACAGACATTCTTACACAGATTAGTTTCTTTTGTGAACCCAGTTTTCAGTGGGTTTTGATTGCTTGATAGTAACCCTTTGTTTCCTACTATTTCTTAGGTTCTTAGGATAATCAGCTATCTCATGAGCTATACTTCCACAAATTTCACACCCTGGGTAAAATTCATAGTCATCTGGGTGATGTTTGATAGACCCAAAATATGTACATTCTCTAAATGTCTTGGACATCCTATTAATTATAGCAGGTGTGGGTTTAGATGTGGATTGGCCTTGCAATTTGTTTAAAGATTTCCTAATAGTAGTTTGTTATGTGTGTTCCTTGGTAGTGTGAGAGCATGAACCACAAGTAGAACACTTAGGTTTTGAGTAGCAATCATCAGAGAGATGATTCTTCATCCTACATTGTTTACATGATCCATACCAGATCTTTTGCTTTGGGGTCTTTAAACTGCTGGCCTGAGAAACTGATGAAGGAGTGTCTAAAGGGATCATAATTTGATTCTTGACACCTTTTACTTCTTCCATCAAAGTTAAAAGAAGTTTCTCAGTTGACGAGAGAGCATTCTTGTCAGGGCAAGAGATTTGGACAGCAGGATGGTTAGGTTCAATCTTTTTCTTAATGACATAGGTTTGTGACACTTTATCAGAAGTCTTTTTGATCTTTTTAAAAACAGTATTAAGTGTCAAATCATCCATGTTCGCAGTAAGGTCAGACAATGAAATAAGACTTTTTGAAGCACTAGATGGTTCCACCCTAGTTAACTTAGGAAGAGGGGGCAGAGGTACCTGATTGTCACTGTCATCCTCTAATTCAGAGGTGATCATAGGAGCAAACTCAAATTTGGATACATCAGCCTTGGTAAAAAGAACTTCCTTTGAGTTGTTCTCTTTTCTCCTACTTTTTCCCCCAAGGGCTTTGACGATGTTGCCAGGTATTTGCTCAGAGAGCAATTGGTCCAAAGTGACTTTGCTATAGGTCCATTTCTCAATGACCTTTTTAAGGTCAGCGATCTCATCCTTTAGAGATCCATTTTCTAAATTAACTCTAATGACTTTATTTTGAAGAGAGCAATTAATGGACACATTATTTTTCAAGTTACGCAGTTTTGACTTGTGAAGAGCTAAATCTTGTTTTAGAGTATTGAACTTTTTAACTAGATTATTTCTTTGATCTTCCATATATTGGAGATCAACATGAGTATAGTCTAACACATGTTTTCGTTCTTCATTATCAGTCATAGACAGAAGTCTGTGTACCTTTTTCATGGTAATGTCTACCCCTTGACCAGATCGTGCATCACCCTTTCCCACCGATGGCTCATCATCTGTAATTGCCATGAAGGCCTTGAACTTTGTTGTCTCTTCTTCCTCTGAGGACACAAATTCATCATCCCAGTCAAATGACTCAGCTACGAACCCTTTATCACTTTTTCTCTTGTCACTCTTTCTTTTATCATCTTTCCCTTTTGGCAGTTCATCAATCCTCTCAGACAAGACAGCTATTTCAGCTTTCACTCCCTTGTACTTTCCTTTGTAGTCTTTTTGAGAAATTGAAGGTGTATAGGGTTTAGGTTTGTTGAAGGAGGTATTTGATGAGGGATATGAGGGAGTAGAGGTTTTGTTTGAAGGACAATCCTTTTGAAAGTGACCAAGTTTCCCACAAGCGAAACATGTCTCTTTAGATTTGTCTATGGGGTTCCTCGCTAACCCCACCCTCTCAGACCTTTTGTAGAACCTCTTCTGATTTGCCAGCAGAGCTCTTTCATGATACTCATCATTCATATCTACCGTGAATTCGTTGTTGGTTCTGTTGTCTTCTTCAATATCCGAGTCACTGTCCTGATTGTTAGAAATCAAAGCTTTTGAGCTTGAGGTCTGAATATTAAATATTTGTGTTTCAAACGCATAGATATCAACAATCAGACCTTCCTCATAATGATACTTGCCATAGAGAGCAGCCAGATTATCATTTTTGATAGAGTTATTGGCTCTCTAGGTTTGATTCATACTCATCTATTTTCTTGGCAGGTTGTTAACAAACGTGGCATTGATCTCAAATTGAGAAATGATCACTCCATTATTTTCGAGGTCATTTAACAAACATTTTAGACGAGTATAAGTACCATTGACCTTCTCACCTTCAAGTGCCTTAAAAGCATTAAACTTAAGCCTCAAGGCAGCAATTTTGGTGTCTCCAGTGTCAGATGGTCCTTCATAGGCCAAGCAAAGTTCAGTCCACATTTCTTTTGCAGATTTATATTTTATGACAGACTTCATAACATCATTTGGTAAACACCTAATAATTATGCTTTTTAATCTCTTATCTTGGTTAGCAGGACGACTTTCAGAATTTGACCATTGATTTTGGCGTTTTGGCAATGGATTGGCAGGAGTGGACAAGTTTGACATTTTAACAAACGGTCCATCCTCTAAAGTTGTTATTAGATATGGTTCAAGGCCATCAAGAAATACCAAAAACCTTATTTTTCCAACTTGTCAAGTCCTCTTTATCAAATGTAGGAACATTTATGATATGAGATCCTCCTCTAGAATCAAGAAGTTGAGGAAGAAGAAGATCATCATCAACACTTTGAGATAAATTAATTGTAGGTGAAGCATTCAAGGTCTCAGTATTAGGCATCGTGTCAACCCTATTAACATTAGGGCTATTCAGATTGCTAGAACTGGTTCCAAATGGTGGTGGTAGGATAGGTGGCATGATTCCAGACATGATTGGATCTTGATTTGTTTAAAACAAAGAGCAGTTTCTAAAATGTTTTAAAATCAACACTGCTCTGATATCAATTGAAAGTCCCAATTCAATGTCTATTATGGAATGTAACACTTACCACAATAATCAAGTAACACAAGTAATAACTTTTCAATCGTGTAATGCTTTATTGATAAGAATCAAAGTATTATAATGTGCTATGGATCGCACAGGTTGAATGACAATGTAAGATTACCCTTTGAACAAGTAAACTTGATAGAGTATCAAGTTTACAAGCGAACTTATATAGACAGCTGAAAGGGTCAGAGGTCTACCTTATAAGTTCGACAAAGGAGTAAATGCCTATGATAAATACAACAATGAAAACGATAGCATTTACTCCTTAAAACATTCTCAATTTATACTATACGAGGTTGCATCCTTAGTGGGGGTAGTTGCGACGTGTCAAGATTCTACTGGAGGACGTACGAGGCTTTTAATGCACGTCCAATCTTGGAAACTACCCGCCCATACTTTAGTGAACAGTTCTGCCAACTGTTCACTACTTTTACTCACTTCGTACTTTGGTACAGACAACTCAAATCACCTTTTGTCGCGCCTTTAGGTGATATTGAGTTTTCCCGCTTAAACTTCAGAGAACACTTTAAGCTCAGCTTGTTCTTCTTCAAAGAGCAATAGGAAAGTCAGAGTATTGCCACCTCTGACTTACCTTAGAACCTCAGCGTATTCCTTCTACATACCTGATATCCATCCCAGCTGACGAGTATGTCTTCAAATAATCTTCGACTTCCTTGACGATGTCTTTGACTCGAATATGTATGATGTTGCTCTCTAAGGCTTTGCACTAAGAGAGTCCTTTCATTACCTCTGAGTCCATCACTCAGAGATTCTTTCACTATCTCTGAGTCCACTACTCAGAGATTCTTTCATTACCTCAAAGTTTCTTTAATACTTAGCCTAATTTCTGTTTAAATCTAGGAGCTAATTACTGGGCACTGAATCGGCCCAACATTATATATTCTTGTGACAGTCTTCTTCTTCATCAAATACAAGAGCACTGTATTATCACCGGCAAACCTTCATTTCCTTTCATTTAAGTTTATCCATTTAATTATTTGAAGAATTCAACGCTGGTAATCTGGATGAGGGTATGCACCTCATTTCAACTAGGTATGAACTCTTTGTAAATCCATTAACAAAACTTCAAACCCAAAAAAAATTACACTATGGCGATGAATCACAGGGTATGCACGTGATACCCTGTTGTATCTATCTGTAGATCCGCCCTTGTCCTTAGCTTCTACCAAAAATGATTTTTTTAGTTTTCAAAACCTATCTAGACCCATAGCCAACTCATCTAGACCCAACCCATCTAGATCCAACCTATTTAGACCCATGTTTCTAGAAGACCCATCTAAACCCATGTTTCTAGAAGACCCATCTAGACCCGTGACCCAAACCCAACCCGAACCACCTCTTTTGCCACCTCTACATCCGAATATTCATGTTATGGCTTTCAAGTTTTACAGCCAAACATTTCACGTTGACAAGTACATTAGCTAGGTGGGTTGACTTTCTTGCAGTGGGGTGCAAGGTAATATTAATTCATTAATAAACCCAACTGAATGATGTCTCTTGATCCTTAAGAATAGCTAAGGATCTCTCTCTCTCTCTCAGTCTTATAAAATCATTCTACAGCATTATATGTTACATACATAGTTAATGATTTTTGTTAGTATGGTACATGATCCATTTTACGTATTGCAGAATCAGATGGAAGTGTTAGATGATAGAAAACCCCGTAGGTATAAGATTATTATTTATCACTATTTATAGAATACAAATGCATAACCCTAAAAACCTAATATACCCTAAACCTACAAACGGGCTTGGGCCATATTTATCATCTAATACTCCCCCGCAATCCAAGCGGCGAAATCGCGAAAGCTCGGACTGGAGTAGCAAACTAGACAAGAAAAAGAAAAAAAACATTAACATAATAAAAACATAACTTTAGTCGACTCGTAACAAAACCGTACCAACGGTCGACTTTAGTCGACCGGTACCAACGGTCAGCTAAGTCGACTAGTAACACAACCCTACCAACGGTCGACTTTAGGGACCGGTACCAACTCTCAACTTTAGTCGACCGGTAACAAAGCCGTACAAATCATCGACTAACAAACAAACAATAAAACAACTATAACTTTTTTTAATAACAGACAAATACCCTCTTAACTTTGCTTTCTTCCTTATACCACTCAAATGTAACATCTCCAATAGTGTTCCGTGTCTCAACCTGGTCTTCCGATCAATCACTCTCATCAACCACTTCACGTGAATCAATTTCTTTAATTTCTTCATTTTTTTTTTTTGGTTGTTCTTGTCCATTGGTGACGACAAGAGGTGAGTGGAGCAGCAGAAGGGTTTTGTTTTTAGGGATAGGTGGTATAGAAAAATAAGGTTAAGGGTTTGACGGGGTGGTCTATGGGAGGCGGCTCAACTTAGCCACCTAAGTCTGAGGATCAGACCCGCTCCGATACCATGTTAGAAGATAGAAACCCCGTAGGTATAAGTTTATTATTGATCACTATTTACAGAGTACAAATGCATAACCCTAAAAACCTAATAGACCCTAAACCCACAAACGGACTTGGGCCATATTTATCATCTAATAGGAAGAACCAAAGAAACGACCGAACGAGCCGGAGATGTCAAATAATAAAAACACTAAACAGCTTGATATCGCCAAAAAGCTATATCAAGTTCTCAGTTTTTATCAGACTAGTATCATTCAAGAAATTGATAGGTGCAAGGTAAAGTGTATATAGATATATTGTAATGTTTATACGTATACGTCTCTTTGGTCTTCTATAACTTAATTCTAAAACAGAAAGATGAAATTCGCATAAACAACGATATCAAAAATGTTGAAAATGATCTAGGGGTAGTGGATTATGAATTACTTCCAAGAACTGATGTCGGTTTCTTACATTTGACAACAAAAAGAGACTGGTATGGCAGAGAAACATCACCTGTAAGCTGCCATAATTCATTATGATTTTAGACTGATTGTGACTTTGTTTTTCTTGCAGATTAATGTAGGTACCGACAAGAAAAGTTGCCATAATAGGCTCAATAAAGAGAGGATGGACTTGGAATATTCGAAACAGGTTCACTTGTTGGTTTTGGGCCGAGGTTGGCGTAGGTGTAGGTTGGGCGCCAGTTTGATTTTGATCGCAGTTGGAGATTGGGTTGGGTTAGAGATTGGGCTGGTGTGTAGGGACTATTAGGCGCTGTATGATTTGGAGTATCAACTGGAATGTTATGGGGCGTGGGTGTTGTAGATTCAACTTCAGGTTGGAGAATAGTAGGTGGCGCAACAGGAGCAGAACGAATGGTTTGAGTGATTATATCAGGTGAGTCATCCAAAAATATGTAGTTAGGTGCCGAGGTGAGTTGGATATAGCCATATGGAAAGACTGTTTCATCAAAGTTAACATGGCGGGAGATAATTATTTTATTTGTGCCTAATTTAAGACAACGATACACACGATGATTGGAAGCGTGTCCCAAAAAGATTGAAGGTGTAGCACGTGGTTCAAGTTTATGATTGGTGTGAAGGTGAGGGTAACATAAACACCCAAAGGTGCGTAAAAGGCTATAGTCCGGGTTTGTTCTAAATAAGCAGGTATAAGGTATTTCATTGTAAATGGCAGTGGATGGTAAAAAGTTTAATAGGTGAATGTCCATATTGAGGGCTTCTGCCCAAAAAGTAGGTGGAAGATTAGCTTGAAAAAGTATGGTTTCATCTGGATTGTTGATGGTTGCGAAATTAGTCTTTTGGACTTCATTTTCGTTGGGAGGTTTTAGACAAGAAAAAACGAAGTGTAATTATCATGTAGAGGCAAATAATGTTATAGGCACGGTTGTCGAATTCACCACCATTGATCAACACTTAAAAGGACTTGATTACACATCTTTAACTGATTATTAACATAAGTACGAAACACCATAAAACCTTAGACAAGACCATTCGATATTTATAACAACGGTAATCCCAAACAAATGTGCAATAGTGATCCAAAAGTAAAACTTAGTATTTAAAACCTGAAAGACTCGGAATGGGTGAAGTCCATACATCCGAGTGAATAATGTCAAAACGAGATGTAACCGAAGTATTGGAACTAACAAATGGAAGCCTCGTGTGTTTGCCAAGCTGACAAGCATGACAAAGAACGGGAGGTTTCTCTTTATTACACTAAATAAGATTACGAGAAACAAGACGTGCCATGTATGTTGACTGGTAAGAAATGCATGAGGAATTGGAGAGGGTTGCGTGACCGGGTAAGATCCGCAAGTGTTCGCATCGAGAATCACCCGAGGTACTAAGTCATGAAGTATTTTACAGAAAACCCAAACGCATCAAATTCAACAGTACAATTATTGTCACGAACAAACTGACGAACAGAAATTAAGTTTTTGACAATATGGGCGGTGATAAGAACGTTATTAAGGTGAAGTGGTCTATGAGGAGTTGGCAATATACTATGTCCAGTATTGGTGACGGGTATGGTATGATCGTCACCAACCAACACGGATGGATAAATGCAAGTATTAAAAACATCACTAAGACTAGTAACAGAATCATTAAGGTGAGAACTCGCATCTGTATCTAGTTTCCAAGCACCACTAGCAGGATCCTGAAGAGTCACGGTATTAAAAGCATGTGGTAAGGTGGTTGCTTGACCCGGGGGACCTGTGGGACCCATATTTTCAGGCTGAGCTGTGGGACCAAAGAGACCTGTGGGCTGACCCGAGGGAAAAATGGGTTGTGCCTACTGATTAACCGGCATAATGGGCTGACCCATTTGCATAGTGGGCTAAACAAGTTGTGGTACATAACCTGGTGGGCCGGCTGCAGTATATAAAACATGGGGCTAGGCCGGTTGCTGAACAAAGCCCGAGTGGATAAAACTTGGACCTGTTGCGTACTGTTGGACTGGGATAGGAAGGAAGCCGGGTGAGGTAATGGCAGTATGTTATGCAACGAGCTTGGGAGCTTGGGCCAAAGAAACATTTGAACTTGTCATGCTAGTAACATTATTTTGTGGCAAAGAGGTCTACCAGAAATACCCAAGGTCCCTAGCTGACCAATCAATTTAACCAACAAATCATTCATATTATGACTAAACACGATAACGTGTGGTAGAGTGTTGCGAGATTAGGGTTTTCGTGGGTGACGAAGGGTGTATATGAAATGTAGGGAACAAATAACCAATTCGTGACCTCAAGCACGAATACCAAACGAACGATCGTGTGGATCTGTGACCTAGCACAAATCACCAACAAAAATAAAAAACAGACGATCGTGTGGATATGTGACCTAGCACAAATCACCAACACAAATAAAAATAAACAAACGAATTTAAGGGTTTTTTTTTTAACAATAGAATGGATTTTAGGGTTTTGTTTTGTAGATCGATAGTATGGCTGATACAATGTAAGTGTGGTAATGTTTATGTCTCCTTAAACAAAAATACGGTACTATAGGATTACAAGGATATATAGTTTTAGAAACGGGTTTGAGCCCAATATATTTACATAATTAATAATATGGGCTAACACTCCTTTGCAAAATCTTTCTATAATGACTGATATTGTTCAGAGGATGCTTTTAAGGAGTAGTACAAAGTTTATCCGTTACTTCTTGTTCGAAAATTCATGGTTCATTAAGATTAGTGACATGTATGGCACAATAAAACCTGCACGTCACGCAGATGAAAGAAGTGTGAAAGCTTGATATATAAAACAATAGGACCAACAAACATACCAACAATTAGCAGCTGTAAGAATCAGATGTACAGAAAATGAAACCGAAACAAGTATTCCATCGAGCTACATCTATGGCCGAAGTATATGTGTTTTCTATACAATTAGATGCTGCGTGTATTGGTAAAACCAGAATAGGGTTAGTTTTTTTCCACAATAATAGATTAATAGCTTTTCATGGCTCCTACAGCTCGAAATGAGCAAATATCATAATTACAGTATTCCTTCTTGGGGCGCTGATCATAAGATAACTTTCAAGGGGCGGCTCCTCAGCTCGTTACCCCATACCCTTCACCAATTTTACTAAGATAGAATGGTTATCAATTTTCTACGTGTCTTTTTGTAAATTTCCCATTAATGAAGGGGTTATTCTGTCTTAAATCAGACCAATTCTTTTTAAACTTATATCAACCCATTTACCTCCCTCCAAAAACAAAACCCACCCAATAACAATTTTCAAGAAACAACAAAAACCCAAACAAATTTTACTGAAACTGTGAAGATAGAATCATGGCTTCCCAAAACACACGAAAAGAAACCGACTTAAGAAAGCTGTTAGTTTAATAACTTCATCTGTTTAGTTAAAATTTCATATGGGAACTCTGATTTTTGTCTTGTTTTTGTTCTTTTTATTATGTTGAGTTGTAATTTTCAGGATAAAGAATGGTTACAAAGTGGAGATGATCAATGACAATGTTGATGAATTCCATGTGTTTCTTGAAGGACCTCCTAATAGTACATTCTTTAAACCCTCATTTTTATTATTTGATTATAGATGTGAATCTGTTCTTGTTATGATGTTAGATTATGTGGGCGTTCTTCAGCGTCTGAAATAATTTGGATTATCTTGATTTAGATTTTCAATGCGTTTAATGTCGAAACTTTCATGCATGCTCATCATATTAGTTGCTAAGTTTAGTTATTGGTCGTTAATTTTACATCGTTGGATGTTTGGCACTGTGTATATATTAATTTAGTTGTTTTCTGTATATTCGATGCAATTTGATGAAAATATGGTAAAGAATAGGTAGATGTAGCAATTTTGACCCGTTTATGTTGTATTTTTGACTTTGTATTTAACGGATCCAATGGGTAAAAAGGTTAGCTAAAAGCTTAAAAGGATACAATTTAAATTGGTCAAACGGGTTGAAAGTCTTCAAGAATTAAGTTTTAACGTGTATAGCCACATAAATCGTTTTGTCTAGAACGCTTACAATGTTATTGTAGTTATACATCTTTTCGTAGATTTACTTACCCTGTGAATTTATATAAATAATTTTTGGAAAATGACATAAAGGTGGTTACCCTTTGATCCAACTTAACCTGTCTCTAACTCTAAGTGTTGGGTTTTGATCGCACAGTGACCCGGTTTGACTTTTGTAGTCAAACTAAAAATATATATGAGATTTTAATAATGTAAGTTGTGCTGGTTCAGAGTCAAATGATAAATGATTATCGGAACTTTGTAAGCAGTTTTGTTAGCACTTTGTATCTCTCAAAGAAGATTATCAAGACCTGACTTTACGGGATTCGTATAATGCATCATAGGCTCATAGCTGTAGAATGACTTCCCGTTTTTGGGTTGTACTATATGATTCAGTTTATCAAATTATATAATGAATATGCAGGTCTTTACTCCGAAGGTGTCTGGAAGGTAACAGTTAAGCTTCCAGCGGATTACCCTTCAAAGCCTCCAGCCATTGCTTTCAAAACCACAATTTACCATCCAAATATTCATTCGATGCAAGTATTTTTTTTTTCCTGACTTTAGTAACTAGCTGACTGAATTTACGATTGTTTTATGAAAAAGATCCCCTTTTTAGAGTCTGACATTTTGCACATATGTTAACTACTTTCAGGTTCGGCTGGGTGTGCTTAGACGTGCTTAAAAAGCGAAACTGGATCCCCAATTATAGTAAAATACTAACTTTTATAATGCTCCTTTGTCTCATAAAAAATGCAATATTTCCATATTTAGACTCACGTTTTTTTAGAAAGGCAAATATTCACAGGCCTACTAACGTCCTAATACATCACAAATGTCTCAACTGAGACTTGAATCCAATCTCATTGGTTGATGGACAGTTTGTGTATTGGTCAAAAATATGTAAACGTTAAGGTATTTGATAGAAATCGTATTTTTTTAACAGACTTGCTATGGTTTTTGATAATTCCTTCCACACTTTTGATGAGACTCGAATGCTGAACATCCATTGAACAAGGAAGCTGCTGCTCTTCTATATGTGCGATAAAGCAAATTTATGAAGCAACTGTCATAAGGTATACTAGGATGTTTAAATTAAACTCACATGCTATCAGTTTTTGCCAACTTTTTATTGAACCGAAGTAGGCTTATTTGACTTTTGAGGTCCAACTTACAGTTTGTCGTGTTCAATTTTGAGATGGACTTGATTCCAGATGTAACAACAAGACATTAAGCAATGCCTAACGGTCATGTTAAAGAATAATCTGATTGACCCTGATAAGTCAAATTGAACAATGTATGTAGTACCATCTTAATGACTAGATATGGTTAATGGACTGCATTAACCATCTTAAGTAACATTTCAAAAAAATAAAGTATCACTATACAGTATTACGCTTTAGTTATTTATAGCTTATTGACACTAACCTTCTGGGATTCTTGCATGATTGTGCATCGATGGTTCTATCTTTTGGATTGCAAAGTGTACTGTGATGAACACGCGAAGCCTAAAAAGTGGAAGTGGTTCCAGATGTGGAACCAAGTGCTAGTCCTAGTTCTGGAAATGTGGCTCAATGGCTGTGGTCCTGGTTTGGAGCTGATCAGGCAATGGTGCAGTTCGTGTTCTCCCCATTTGAAGTCCAAATTGTTAGCTTGTATGTTTTGTACATTCTGATATGATTCTTTTGTACAACGGCCTAGTGGGAATTTCATCAAAAGAAAGTATATACAAGGGAAAAGCCAGTAAGAGAATATCCCATTCTCGGTTTTTAAACTGATTTGATGACGTACATAAATGGACAACCCGATTCATTATACAACTTGTGAAGTTGTGATGCACAAGGTTTAGGGCATCATTAGCCCTGAAAATGACTTTAATAACATGTATTTTTCGTTGTGAATATCAGGGTTTGAGTTCTTATATGTTTTGTGATTGATTTCATTATTATGCATGGCATAAGTGACTCAGGTTCTAAGAGACATGGCATAAGTGACTCAAAATTTCAAAAAGTCTCAGATGTTATTCAATATTGAATTCGAGACAGTAAAAAAATGGGTCAAGATACTCATAACATCATAACTATATATTATATTAACTTTTACTAAGCATTTTCTCAGTTGCAGATGTCATCATTAAGTTTATCAACTAGATATGAGAATATACTTTTCTGATTATATAAGTACTACCTTTAGTGTGAATTCATCACTTAACGAACGTGAATGGTCCATCCCATAATATTGTGGCCGGTTCTTTTCTTTTTGTACGTCGGGTGCATATCAGTCCTTCGGCCATATTATTAAGTGCAGTTTCTTACACATATCACCATCCTAGTATGAATATCGATTTGCATAGTTGGTGATATTGTCTCACTGCTAGTTTCTTGGTAGCATTTTTTTATAGTGACTTTTAGATTTGTGTCTATTTCTTATTTTTAAGAAAAAAATTAAAATCGTAAAAAAGTTGAAAGTATCCGACCTACCGGATTCGAACCAGCGACCTAAAGATTTCAGCATTATACAACTACAGTCTTCCGCTCTACCAACTGAGCTAAGGTCGGTTTGTTATTCGATATGCCATTAGAATTTATCTATTTATGAAGTGTATTAGAAAACGATTTTTTTTTCTCAATTTTCAACTAGAGGATCTATGATTTCATGAATAATGTGCGAGACATTACACATTTGTAGTGTCATGAAAGTGTTAACAATATTATTGTGTTAGTGATTGTTAAATGAATTATATTAAAATATAAGAGTTTGTGAAACGAATCACACATTCTGTATGATAATTGAAGTGATTTATAAATAATAATCCAACTTATTTTAACTGTTATATTGACACGATAAAGACAAAAAAGAAAATAGAAGAAAAATCGCAACCTTGCGACCGAAATCAAGTTTTTACAGCATGTGTCGATAAAGCTGAGGTAGTGGAAAATAACTAGGGGTGTTCACGGGGCGGTTCGGTTCGGTTAGTTGGAAGATTTAAACTATCCGTCGCGGGGCGGGTAATTAATTTTACTATCCGTCGTCGAACCGTACTAGGCGGGTAACCGGACATGCGGGTATACGAAATGAGCGGTTTCCCGCGGTTCGGGTCACGGTTTAACCATTTTTGACTTTAATAGGTTTAACCGGTATAAAAAATTACATAGTTAGAACAGTTAAAATGTATTTCCTATAGCTAAAAAATTAAATGACGTTGAATTTATAAGAATCATATAAAACTTTATGTATTTCGTTACAATAATCGCATTCAAATATTCATTTATAACTTTTATTAACAAAAATATATTACTCGAACGTTATAGATTTACGAATCACTAATCAATTTTCACACATAGATTTCTACAAATGTTTACTTTACGAAGCGAAAAAGTGTTCTTACATTAAATGTATTGCAATTAATCGGTTATACCTTGTACAATTCTTTGAGATATTAGTTAGAAAAAATAAATATGTTTAATATGCACGGTTCGGTTCGGTTAACCGCGAATATTAAAGTTAACATAACCGAAA
This sequence comes from Tanacetum coccineum, assembly GCA_026074375.1. NCBI lineage: Eukaryota > Viridiplantae > Streptophyta > Magnoliopsida > Asterales > Asteraceae > Tanacetum > Tanacetum coccineum. The sequence continues at coordinate 18,080 of BQNB010044709.1, read as the reverse complement.
CCTAACCATTATAAGCGGGTTTTTTCGGTTTCGGTTTTTTTCGGTTTCGGTTTCTTCAGTTTCGGGTTTTTTCGGTTTCGGATTGAGCGGTTCGGCTCGGTTCGTCGGTTTCACGGTTTTTTTGAACACCCCTAAAAATAACCATTAAAGCAAACGGTCGTTATTTTTGCTCGTTAAGTGTCATCACATGCCCTCTATATTAGGGCATTTTCATCGTGTTTCTTTTCTAGCACAGAATACGCCACCTACCAACTATCACAAAACCAAAAAAAAACCCTATTTCTTCTTGATCTCAATGTGCATTTCATTTTCTTCCCTAAACTTGAAAACCGCAAGCAAAATCAACAAGATCTTTAAAATGGTAAAATTTTGATAGAATCGTGCACATAGTACCCCCATCCATGCATATTACCTTTGTACAAACGAGTTTACGTACTATATCGATCGATGATTGTTTTACTTATGTTGTTTTCCCTTTTGGTGATGTTTTATGTGTTTACACATATTCAAATGATAACTTGTTTACTTTAAAAATCCATCACAATAGTGAATTTACCTCACTACCGGAAAGAAGATATCGTTTTGGAGATATAGATTGGATTGACTTAGTTCACGATGACATGTTTTCAATGAACATATCGGAAGAAATGTTTGAGGATTTAGGTAACATAGATGGTAGGCTTTTTTCACGCATTTTAGGACACCTGAGAGTCATTAGATAAAGGTTTGCTACCACTAATGTCTGACCAAGATGTGATCAGATTTTTGGAGTATGTTCCTATATTTAGAGAACTAGAGTATATTGAAACCGATGTTTTATTGGTAGAGAGGCACATGATGGAAGGAATGATGAGTAAGGGTAAAAGTGTGGTGATAAAAGAAATTGTGTACGCTCATGATGTTGTTTGAAAGGATTTGGTAGTGAAAGTGAAAACAGTGGTAAATTATCATTCCAATGAAGCTGGGAAGGATGGAACTGTTGTTGAGACTAAAACTGAAGCTTCAACAAGTAAACAAGCACCCTTGTTTAAAGGTAGTCATGTTAATGATTTTGGTGTCTTTGATTATGACAATGAGTTCTGACCTACATGGTCTGCTGAAAGAATGAATGAAAAAAGAGCAAATAGGATGAGTAACGGGCCTCTGGTCTAATGGTATGGAGCTTTTACCCTCCTAGGCATGGTCTCAAGTTCGAGTCTTGTCTAGGGCGATAGGGTTTCCTCCCGCGAGAGTAAAGGGAAGGGTGTCATTGCCTTCTGGGCCAGACCCAACGTGGTTGTGTGGGCTCGCTACGCCTTCTGGGCTAGGGGCCATGTAGCCACAATTGCCGTTCAAAAAAAAAATAATTGAAAAAAATTGTTAGCTGAAGATATCAATTTCAAATACCCATCGCTGCAACACACAAATACCCTCCTAGTATATAATTACCCGCAAAACAAATAGTAATAACCACCGCTGCACATGCATCTTCTTACACGCCATGCATGGTTAACAAATACTGACCACGTTGAAAACAAATATTATCAACTTAAAATTAACGTATGCAGACATCGGTTATCTGGTATACATTTTCAAAATATTTAGTGAGAATGTGTTAGTTCCTCAACTTTTATGCAGGGTGTTTTTGGCTTATATATGGCTTATGATCTTATTTGTGTTTTGGCGTATATTTAATTAGCCTTAATTTTTCGGCTTTTTTGAAACTAGTTGGCTTATATAAGCTTATTATAAACTTAATTATATAAGCCCGTAAATCACAAAATAAGCCGGAAAAATGAGGCTTATGAAATATAAGCGTAAATCAAGTAAGCTCATAAGCCCACACACCCCCCGATCCTCAAATTTTAAAGATGGTAGGTAGTTTGTATCAAACTATCAAATTTATTAAAAAAAATTACGGGATGATTTTTTGGAAAGAATACATATATCCTCTGCCTTAAACCTGCGAGTTGAAAACCCCATATCCTAGCGCCATAGGGCTCGCGTCATATGAAAAGTGTTGCTAGCTCCTCACTTTTTCCTATAACTTATAACTTAAATCAAAAGCATCATCCTTCCATCACTCAAGTTATAAAACACCTTCTTGTCTCACACTTAACCCGATTAAACACATATATAAAAAAAATCCCTTATAGCATTGGCGGGTGATCTTGGCACGAGACCTTATGGATTTGGAGTCAAATGTGGGACTATTGTTATAAGGCTGACTTATATGACACAACCTTATAACTCAAGGCACCGAGAGCTCTTAAAGTGAAACATGCATGCATGATGGATAACACAGTAGGTTAGGCTTTTCTTTATAGATTTAATTTGTGTTTATAATGGAAAATTTTTTAATAATTATTGATGTAAGTTTATTCTACTGATTGAAGCGGAGCAAACTGCAAATTTAAGTGTTGAAGGATGAACACGAGAAGAGGAATCAATTAGATTTTGTGACAAGCTCACAAGGAGCTTTTTATATTATGCAAGCCATATGAGTATTTCATTGGCCTCTGCCACTTTCCAGAAGTAGAATTTGCCTTCTGCATAATTCTGTTTTAAGGGGTGTTTGGCTCTAGGATTTGCAGTGGGTTAAAATGGGTCTAATAAGGTATAAAACACAGAGAAAAACGACACAAGGTATATAAAACTAATATTAGGATTGATATATTGTGTTTACAGAGTTTTTACATATATATATGTTATGAACAGGTACCATGAAAAGGTATGATGCTTCATGCCTTTCCAATATAACTGTAAATAACTGTAAAAAACAGAATTAACTGTCTAATCTATCTAGAATTCGTCTAAGGCCTTTGGCTCATTATTCCTATGTTATGCAGGCTTGTATATAAAAGTTCTGGGCCTGCATATGATCCTATAATAATGTACAGATAAGTATATATGTTCTAAAATACAGCAAAGTCTTTAAATCTTAATCCAACATTTTAAAGCATTTAAGGGCATTTAACATTTGGAATTGAAAGCTCATTTGGCAAGAAGCATTTTGCCTGCGGTTGAAACTCTACTTCAAGTAGCGTTTAGCTTTAGCATTTAACTTTACATCATTTCACTTTTTATAATTAATCACTAATGGAGATAGCTACGTACGAAATCAAACATTTTTATAAAACAAACAACCGCATGCCTACTACTATATATTTTTGCTACTACTACTTTTGTCAAACATACCCGAAAAAAAACATTAATCAGTGTACTAATGCAATTAACAATGTTGATATCTAGCATGAGTCTTATGCAAATAGTGCATCCTTATGAACAAATAACCCACCACACAAATCTTTAGTATAGATAGGCTATAGCCGGTACACCCACAAATATATAATCACGTGGACCATTCTCAATTATTAAATCGCATTTAAGGGTTGCACGAAACCTTAAAATGCATCTTCATAAACACCGGACCGTTTTTTTTAAATGGACCAAAGATATGTTTGGCAAAAGTTCTCTTGTTGTTGGAACTGGAACTACTAAAGATGAAGCTGTAAATGAAGATGAAGATGGAGATTATAAAATAGATTATTATTATAAATTAAAGTAGCATTTAATTTTAAAAGATTATTAAAGATTATTTTTTTTATAATCTCTTATAAGTTCTTCTGCCAAACGAAGCTTATATTTTAAGTAAATTATTTTTTCAAAAAATAATCATAATCTCCTTATAATCTTGCATGACAAACATACTATTGTCACATTTGACACAAATACTTTCACAATATAATCGACTTGTGAGTGTTACCTCAATTCTTGACTCTGGTCATAACTTGAGGTTGTTACCGAACGTGAGACATCAAGCGATCGATTATTTTCACCTCAAATCAATGATTACGTACTATACGTAAACATCATCTACTTGGGTGGTTTTGTGAAATTAGACCAAATAGTACCAATTTTTATTTCATTAATTGTTTAGGTTTTTCATTACTTTATCTTTTCCTGATTTTCTATTATAAACGATGTCTGTAACCCGCGTCTGGTTTTGTGAAATCAAAGACTATTTGCTTTAATTGTTTCAGAAATATTTTACGAAAATAGTCTTTAAGGTTAGCGTTCCGTTGCAAAGTTAGTTATTAAGGAGTAAGGACTAACTTTGCAACTAACCGATAACCTCAAAGACTTTCAGTAAATTTTTAAAAAATATATACAGTATTAAACTTCAACATTTTTTATAAAATCGTACGTATGTCAAAGGCATTGCAATATTGGGCTCGTTTTGTTCGCAATTCGACGAACTTTTCAATTGCATATTTTTTTACAAATGAATTAGTTGATAGACGTTCTATATTTGATAAATAAAGTTTTTGATATAATAAAGTCGTAAATAAGTAAAAGTTTAAGATCGTTTTGATAATTTTTTGCATACTTTGAAGGTGCGTTTTGTAAGTGTTTTTTTTTCCTTCTTTCTTTTTACCTCAAAAGTGATGAAGTTTTTTTTAATTATAAATTTTCACTTCACGATTTTCAAAAAGCAATACTTATAATTAGTGTATTTTATTTACTTTTCCTTTAAACTAATCTAATTCAAATCCAACCTCACCAATAAACCAAATACGCTATAAGTTATTTAATATGAAATGGCACTTTATACAAGACGAAACAAAACAAAACAAAAGCGAATAAAAAAATTATATGGAAGACACATAACTGTTGAGTTTGTGCTCATGTCATACGAATATTTATACGGCTATAAATACGTGAGCCTACGGCGTCACACACGTTATACATTTAGGTATCATTCTATTAATGTTAATAATAATATAATTGTATATATATTATTTATATTAATATATGATTCGACGAAAGAACACTAACGGTCGTTAATTAGTTCGTTAGAGATAACTAACTAATAATGTTTTTTAATTATTGAGTAATTAAATGTAATTAACCATAAATATTTTAAAAAAGTCAAAAACTCAACCCCAAGGGGGTGTTTATTGGTTCGACCGGCCTAAGGTACCCAAGGGGGTATTGGGTTGGGTTTTGAGCTATCTTTTCCTACAAGAAATGTATTTTAGATAAACCCTAAATTCATCCCTATATAAGGAGGATCTTAGAGCTCATAATTCTCATCCCTTCTCCTCCTCTTCTCCTAGTAGGTTTCGAACCAAAAAAACCCTTGGAGATAAATTCTTTGAGTTCGACTACTTGACGTATTCTTGGTGTTCACTTGTTCGTTGGTCATGAACTAGCATTCGGGTGATACTGCTAGACGTGTAGTGTATGATACGCGTAGAGGTTACTTATTTTAGTAAATCGAAGGGTTTCGGTTTCGCATGTCTCCGGTTCTTCACGTAGCTTGGTTGTTATTCGGTATGTTTTTTGTTTATGTTTTTTGTTAATTATAAGTGCTATATGAGTTTTACTCCGCTGCGTAACTCATTTAATATTCACGTAATATTAGGTTATTGAGATAATGATTTCCAACGGTGGCATCACGAGCCGTTCATATAGCGTTATAATTACATAAAACGGTAAAATACCTAAAATACGCATATTTTGTGATATTTTCTTGCTTTTTATGTGCAATTTATTTTAGGAATTTATTTAGTTAAATAATTACTAATATAAACACATAAAATCTAAAATTATAAATATGGTATCTATTTTAGAAGATCCGGCTAAAATATAAATGCATATTTATAAATATTTCTTGCTTTTTATGTGAAAACCTATTTTAGGATACTATTTAGTGAAATATTTTACCCTAAATATCACATAAAATAAGAAATAAAGTATGGTTATATTTTAAAAAGATTTGTTTTGCTTATTATAAATGCATGTAGAGATTTGCTAGAATGTGCCCATTGGGCAAAGGATATACAACATTAAATACATTAAACTTTCCTTAGTAAAGACACTCAATATTAACTAGCCTCTAATTCTTTTATTATTCCCATTCTAACCTTCCCGTTTTTAAAAATATCCATCCAAAACAAAACGTTTTATAATAAAATGGCAATATATTTTATTCTATCTTTTATGTGTAAGGATTTTACGAGTTGACAACATGTGCAACTCTTAGCCTTTATGGGGCACAATGCAATATAAACCAGAATTATAATGTCAAGTAGCATGTTTAACCCCATCGTATATACTCAATATAAGTCGTCCAATACAAAATCAGTAATTTTACAGTCTCAGGTCTGACTATACGATTGTTATATTACCTTGTTTTGCAATTCACCTAAGACTGTCTTAGAGTAAAATACAAACTCAACTGATTTTATACTTCGATGGCAAATGACTTTATTTTAAGGGTATAAATATTTTAATAAAAACAAGGTTACCAAAAATGTGTATAAGAAAGCATGCCATTTATAATTTTATAAACCACATGTCATTTATAAAATTAGGGTTACTATGTTTACAATATTTTCATGTATAACTACCGATAAGGTTAATTCTCCACAGGAAATAATCAAACCCTAGTAATGATTAGGATATACTTTAAATATTGTTAAAACGTTTATGTAAAATTATTTATTCTTGCGTTGTTCTGTTGCGGGTTTCCTTGCGGAAACCACTAAACTCATACGTTATAGAACGTTGCAAGAAATAACAAATTTACGTATACAATCTATGATTTAGCAAAGTGTACATATCAATATACGTACAATAAGCATTTTAATCATGTACTTTTAGTCCACATTAATTTTGAAAATCACTTTTGCATTTTATATAAAAAAACGCCATAATATAAACATGAAAAACATATTTACCAAATTAATCATACTAAACAAAATCATTTACACAATTAAAACAATAATTCAACAAAAGTATTCTTATTTTTTGCAATTAACCAATTAATTCACATACTGATTTCATGCATACCATACTAAACAAGCATGCATAAAAAAATATTTAGCTTAATAACCATGGTTTACAATTTATAAGCAATAAATAAGCTACAATATATTCCAATTCGCAAATTATAATATATGCATTTATAATAAGCGAAACAAATCTTTCTAAAATATAACCATATTTTATTTCTTATTTTATGTGATATTTAGGGTAAAATATTTCTCTAAATAATATTTTAAAATAGGTTTTCACATAAAAAGCAAGAAATATTCATAAATATGCATTTATATTTTAGCCGGATCTTCCAAAATATATACCATATTTATATTTTCAGATTTTATATGTTTTATATTAGTAATTATTTTAATAAATAAATTCTTAAAATAAATTGCACATAAAAAGGGCAAGAAAATATCACAAAATATGCGTATTTTAGGTATTTTACCGTTTTTTATGTAATTATAACGCTATATGAACGGCTCGTGATGTCACTGTTGGAAATCGTGGTCTAAAACCCTAATATTACATTAATATTAAATGAGCTACGCAGCGGAGTAAAACTCATATAGCACTTATAATTAACATAAAACATAAACAAAAAACATACTGAATAAAAACCAAGCTACGTGAAAACCCGGAGACTTCTTCGAGTACACGCATGTGTGTTATACATGCAAAACCAAAAACCCTTAAGTTACTAAAATAAGTAACCACTACGCGTATCATACACTACACGTCGAACAATACCACCCGAATGCCAGTTCCACGAACCAACGCTCAAGAATACGTCAAGTAATCGAAAAAACCAAAAAACCCTAAAGGTTGTTTGTTTGGTTCGATTACAAGGAGAAGAGAAGAAGAGAATGGGATAACTAATGAGGTCTAGGGATCCTCTATTTATAGTGTTAGGATTAGGGTTACATAGCTTTGGGAAAAAGCTACCAAATCTTGACACTTTTGGTCCCTCTTCTTTCCTTCTCCCTAACTGGCCCCATAAGTTACCCAACACACCCTTCTTGTTGAATATTTGACTTTCTTAATTATTTATGGATAATTACTTTTAATTACCCATTAATTAAAAAGGCTTATAGTTAATTATTCGTAACCGAACTAATTAACGACCGTTGGTATTCTATCTTTGGAATATCAATATACATAATAAATATACACTTATATTATTATATACATTAATCGAGTATTAATACATATATAATAAATATACATTTATATTATTATATATATACCAATAGAGTGATATCTAAGTGTATTAACGTGTGTGACCTCATAGGCTCACATATTCTTAGCCGTATAAATATATGTAAACCAACATGTCCATCTGCATACTTTGCTGCACAATTGCCATCCTTAGTTCAGATCTCACCGTCTCGTGATGGACCTTTTTGTAAGCCTTCATACTTGCTCGATGTTCTTCCATTATAGCTCGTCATGTGTGTGCCATTGATAACCGAGATCAAAAGAATGCTTAACTTTTTTTGAACAAGGTTTTTTTGGTGGTGAAAAGTGATTCAGATGAACAGTAATTTTCATGATGTGAATAGTGATTCAGATGAACAGTGTTTTGATGAATAGTGTTTTTTTAAACCTTAAAATCGAAACAGCTCTGATACCAATTGATACGAACCAGATCGATAATAGAATAAAGAGGAGAAAATAAACAAGATATATGGCTTATGTTAATGGGATAGAGATAATGAGATAAACCGACCCTCCAATTGATTAGCAAATCAATATTCATTATCATTCCACATAATAAGAATACAACCCAAATGCCCTATTTATAATAAAATATATAGACATAACTTGTTGGCTAAGAAAATATAATAAAAGAAACTAACTAAATTTTAATAAGGAAACTACTATGAATGTTCTTATCAATATCCCTTTTGACCTGCTGCCTTGGAGAATAAGTGACATTATTATACACATCAACCTGTTTAGTGTTTTTATCATTTGACCTCACCGGCTCGTTCGGACGTTCCTTTGGTTCTTCCATCTCATTATGCAATACATAAAATAGATCACATACCATACAAACAAATATCATTAACTATGTATGTAACATATAACGCTTCTTTCTTTAAGATCTTATAACTAGGTTGAGACTAACCACGATTTCGAAAAACTGTGTTTATCAATGAAATACAACGCATAGCTTCGCTAAAAGCTTTTTACTATTTTAAAAAGTCTTTCAAATACTGTTTTTGCACTGGAAAATTAAACTTTTTCAAAAAGTTTTTAAAATGACTTGATATACTCTAAGCGTTCGAAGGTTTTCAATTAAAGGGCAAATGACACAAAAAGGTACTCAACTTAAGGGTCATTTTTAATTAAGGTACCACACTTTTTTCTAGCATAAAAAGGCGCTCAACTTATTTTTTTGACCAATTTGGGTATTTTCGTTAAATATTTAACGATCATCCGTTAAGTTTTACATTTCAAGTCCACCGGTCGCTACCACCACCACCAATCATCGTCACCACCACCAAGCCTCCCCACCACCATCAGTACCAAGCACCGCCTCCACCACTTAAAAAATGTTATATCTTCATACGTATACTAATAACATTGTACCATATTCTACAAAAAGGCTGCTATCAATACAAAAGTTACAGGAAAGTGTAATCAAAATCATCAATTCTAATATCATGCATTCATGATAGAAGTTTAACTTTGACGAGTGAAATTCTTTGATAACATAAACTGTTTAATTCATAAGTATATAACCAACGATACAGAATCCATAAATTAAGTTGCCAACTATCACTTGGTAAAAATTATCGTAAATTCGAATTACTGTATTAATAAATCTAGTGATCCCCTCCATGACTATTCATAAGTATTTGACCGCAGTTATGAATATTCGACATTTCATTGTTTTATCAGGTCCCATCAATATTGTTTTTAATACATGTGATCATAGGCCTGAATCCTTTATCCATTACATAAGTTTTGACAATCTACCATTGAAGCATGATATAATTTTTATTTGTGTTGCTTTCTGTTATTTTTCTTCTGCTTAGACTTTAATGGTTTTCAAACTCAGGGGAAAAGAACAGAGATGTCATATTTTCTTGTTACAAAACTATTTTTCCTGTGAAAATGGCAAAAATAATCAACTTGGTTTGCAAGAATGGAAGGCTTGGTAATGGTGACGATGATTGGAGGTGGTGGTAGCGGCCGTGGACTTGAAATGTAAAATTTAACGGATGGCCGCTAAATATTTAACGAAAATACCCATTGGAAATGACCTTTAAAAAAAGTGACTTTTTATACAAGAAAAAAAAGTGCGATACCTTAATTGGAAATGACCTTTAAATTTGATACATTTTTGTGTCATTTTCCCTTCAATTAAAACATCATTATAAACTTCTATTTTTATGCTAGTTCTCTTTGTAAAAAGCTTTTGTAAAAGTTTTACCATTAAACATATTAATTGAAATAACTTTTTGATATTAAAAAAGCAATAAAATTAAATGATAAAAAGCTTTTCACATATAAAGCGCAAAGCACCGTCTCTCTTCCAAGTTTTAAGATGTTCATATATATAGATTTAAAGCAAATACAACTAATTAAGCTAGATGTACAATCAATTTATGCATCAATACTTATTAACTCCCCCTCAATAAAAAGTATCATTAATAAAACTCTTTTTGCAATTAGTACAACAATCACAAAAAAGTAACAAGTTTATATATATCTTATGTTCGAACTTCTAAAATAATAAGAAAAAAAATGTTGAAAGTGGCCTTAGATAGATATTATCAACGGCCTCAAAATTTCAATAGTACCGTGAGTGCAAAAAGATTTTCATCGTCTTTAAACTTATTGTTACCGTAAACGGGCCTCTGGTCTAATGGTATGGAGCTTTTACCCTCCTAGGCATGGTCTCAAGTTCGAGTCTTGTCTAGGGCGATAGGGTTTCCTCCCGCGAGCGTAAAGGAAAGGGTGTCATTGCCTTCTGGGCCAGACCCAACGTGGTTGTGTGGGCTCGCTACGCCTTTTGGGCTAGGGGCCATGTAGCCACAATTGCCGTTCAAAAAAAAAATAATTGAAAAAAATTGTTAGCTGAAGATATCAATTTCAAATACCCATCGCCGCAACACACAAATACCCTCCTAGTATATAATTACCCGCAAAACAAATAGTAATAACCACCGCTGCACATGCATCTTCTTACAAGCCATGCATGGTTAACAAATACTGACCACGAGTTTGAAAACGAAATAATTAATACAAACATTAAAATAACGTAATCAGACATATGGTTTTATCTGGTAACATTCAAATTATTTAGTGAAATGTGCTTTAGTTCCTCAACTTTAGCAGGGTGTTTTTTGTCTTTATATGAGCTTATAACTTATTCTTGGTGTTTTGGTGGTATATTTCTTTATTAGCCTTCAATTTTTTCGGCTCTTTTTAGAAACATAGTTGCTTAATAATAATCTTATATTAACTAATTATATAAGCCGTAAATCCCCAAAATAGCCGGAAACAAATGAGCTTATAAATATAACGTAAATCAAGTAAGCTCATATAGACCCACACACCCCCTCCTATCCTCAAATATTTACAAGATGGTAGTAAAGTTGTATCAAACTATCAAATTTATTAAAAAAAAATTACGGGATGATTTTTTGAAAAGAATACATATATCCTCTGCCTTAAACCTGCGAGTTGAAAACCCCATATCCTAGCGCCATAGGGCTCGCGTCATATGAAAAGTGTTGCTAGCTCCTCACTTTTTCCTATAACTTATAACTTAAATCAAAAGCATCATCCTTCCATCACTCAAGTTATAAGACACCTTCTTGTCTCACACTTAACCCGATTAAACACATATATATAAAAAAATCCCTTATAGCATTGGCGGGTGATCTTGGCACGAGACCTTATGGATTTGGAGTCAAATGTGGGACTATTGTTATAAGGCTGACTTATATGACACAACCTTATAACTCAAGGCACCGAGAGCTCTTAAAGTGAAACATGCATGCATGATGGATAACATGTTGGTGATTTTGCGTCACGATATGATTTAAGTGTAATGGATTGACTTGGTTGAGCAATGTGTAATCATGATAAATGTTCAACAAGTCGGGGAGTTGTGCTAGTGCAACACTTGTTTGGCGTTATTATGAATATCATTCGGAGACGAAACCCCCGAGTGGGACGGGGGTCCCGGGGCAAAAGCGCCCACTGTAAGCATGTCCCAAGGGGCGACAGCCCCTGGTAAGGGTCCATGGGGCAGCGTCCCTGGCCTGGGGACGAAGCATGGAAAAAATTTTATTTCGAATAAACGTGCTATGGATAAAAAAATGCACCATGAAATAAAATCCCCGGATATGGAACTTGTTTTTTTTGGACCCTATTTTAACTGATTTGGTAGTTAAACTAACTGCTATCCAGTTATAACCGAAAAATCAGTTTTGTTGGTTATATATTCATCACAATCTCTGGTTCTGTTTCATAACATCAAAAAAAACACATTCTCGTTTCAAAATCTGAGTTTTATCCGATTTAAGATTTCGATAGAACCATCGAAATACTTCAATCTGAAAGTGTTTACACGACTCTCAGATTTCTGTGATCATTTATGTACAACAAAGATTAAAGTATTTGTGATCATGACGACCGGAAGAGAATCGTAAGAAATGAGACAGATGCAGGTTTGATAAGTTGGCAGAGGTTGGAAGCAAGGTTTTCGTCGCTGGCAAAAGAAGGATGCACTTTTTCTATACCACACCGCTGAAAGTTGTGTACGTTCTAAGTAAAACCCAATACCTGAATTGGTCCGAAAAGAAACTTTGGAGAACACTAAGAGAAGAGGATGAAGTGGGAGAACGACGACTACATATGCCGTGGCACATCTAAAAGGTACTTCTGATTCCCCTATTTGATAACTACAAAACGCTTAAATCTGCAAAAACACTATGGAGTCCCTATAATCCAATACATGTCAGAAGATGCTCTCTGCAACGAAGTTTCTTCCGGAGTAGTTTTACGAATTTAACAAGAGGTGGATACCAGGCCTTCATGGAACAGTATCATGGAATTTTAAGGATTCTAGTACAGTATACCCAACACAATTTGATGATGGATGAAGCCACTCGGTTGCAGTTATTATTTAATAAATTCCTTGCCCCCTTCCTGAAAGATTCAAACTAATTTGACAAACATAAAAAGAAAAGAGTTAAATTTGGTATCAACTCGGTAGTATAACTACAATTGAGAAATGGATTAAGCGACATATCAGGGAACATGGATAATAATCCAAAAGGAAAGAACCAAATGGAGGATCATCTTCCTGTCAACAAGGTTGAAAAAGATGGACCAAGAATTCCAACCACAATAAAGAACAAAAAAGTTCAAAAGTGTGAATGATAAATTTGCCAACGAAGAAGGGTACAATTGACTTATTGGGAAAATTAACGAAGCCTGGTCATATTAAAAGGATTATGTCCTCACTCAGTAAGGTGCAAGATGAGCGCTGGTTCAAATGGGTCATAAGAACCTATAAAGCAACAAGGTTATCGATCTGATATTTTAAGCAGAAATTTTATAATGTTTTACAGTATGTTTCTGTAATTGTCGATGCATTTTTTTGATCAGGATGATGAAGTTTGCTATATGGAGTGGAGCATGTGAATTCGGGTGCAAAAAGTCATTTTGCAAGGATCTTCATTGGTTTCAAGTCTGTAAATCGATTGAAGATGGATCATTTGAGAAAATGGGAAACGTTGCAACCGAACCAATTAAAGGAATAGGGCGTGTTTTTTGACTTTCACTTCTGGAAAAACTTTATGTTTAGATAATGTATTGTATGTACCTGGGATTCGAAAGAATTCGTTTCTGAAATTGTGTTGAATAAGTGTGGCTACAAACAAGTGTTGGAAATGAGAAGATATATCGTTGTCAAGACATGGTACATTTGTTGGATTTGCGAGAGGTTATGTATGTAATGGTATGATTATATTAAAAGTCTAAAATTATCCTTTGTTTTATGCTTCTGCTATGTATGATTACTTCTATTCTAGGCATAGTATTAGTTTAAGGCAAATCTGAATTATGCATGCTAGACTAGAAACAGTTCATTACAAAGAGAATGAGGGGATGATGTCCTAAAAAGAGTTTAAATAACTGCTTTTTGACATGACTACATGGAAAGTATGCAAAACTAGAAAGTTAACAATAGATTACACTACACAACCATTAAGGGTTTAACACGGGAAATGCAAAGTATTAGATCTACTACATAGTGTTTTGAGTGTGAATTTTCCTGCCAATCCTTCACTTAGGACATAATAAGTAATTATTACATTTTATTGATGGATGCCACTAGATATTGTTATGTCCTATCTATTTGCATCTAAAACATGAAGCTCTAGAAAATTTAAAATGTATTAAAACAAGAATGTAGAACTTCAAAGACAATATTTAATAAAGTATTCGAACTGAAAAGGGGTGAGATATATGATCCAGTTTATTTCCAATCATAACAGTTATACATAACATAAATACCATGGCTCCGTACATACAACCACAAGAGAATGGGGATACTGAAAGGATAAATAACTATAAAGGAAAAGGTGAATTCCCATGTTATCATAATTCTGGACCTAAGTGAAGGGTTTTGGGGTAGTGCTATGTTGACAGCCTCTAGACTCTGCACACAGAACTCCAAAAAACAAAAAATAGTAAACAAACCCCATATGAAATTTGGACCCAAGAAGTACCAAATTTGACTTTATTTGAGGTTTGGGGCTGTAGAGCAGGTTGTAAGGCTACAGACAACCCAAAAAGAAAAATTTGGGTGAAAAGGTATAGGATTGTAATCTTCAATCTAGGTATGCGCTGAGCATTCCAAGTGTTATAGGTTTTAAGATATATGAACCTAATGATTATAGTGCGTTGCGAACATCTATAAAAATGAGTCAAGAATGCTAATATATTGATGAGCAAGAAACGTTTTCGTCTATACCTAGACCAAGAGGTATGATTCAACCATCTTCAAGTAAGATAGCTGAAGATGAGGTTGAAGGTACTGATAATGTACCTGGTCCATCTGTTCCTAGAAAAAGCACTAGAACGAGAAAAGCGCAATGTCTTTTGGATCGATTTCAACTTTATTTGTTGAAGGAACAAGGAGATAGATACTTTTATCTCACGGGAAATTGTTTTCATTATTCGAGGAGGATCACAAGACCACTAGTGAAGCAATGGCTTCTAGGGATGTTGCTTTTTGGAAAGAAGCATAATCAAAGTGAGATTGATTCCATCATGCATAATGATACTTGAGGAATTAACTGAATTATGAGCTTCCTGGATGCAAAGGCATTATGATGTCAAAGGATCCTAAAAAGGAAGATGAAAGTGGAACGGAGCATAGATAAATATAAAGCCAAGATTGGTTATCCAGAGGCTTTAGACAAAAGGATGGAATTGGACTCCTTTGACACTGTATGCTCCTTTTGCGAAAGGATTTCCACTATTAGAACTTGTTGTTAGTCTTTGCACAAGCCATTCATGATCTATTATTAACGAAATGGATGTGAAAACTGCATTACTTAAATGGTGATTTAGGTAGGAGGAAATTTACATGAACCAACCTGAAGGGTTAGCGATGGCCTAACATGAAAGCCAAGGTATGTAAAATTGAAGAAATCATTGTATGGTTCTTAAACAAGAGCACCAAAACACATGCGCATCAAAAAGTTTGATGATGTGGTGTATGTCTATATGTTTTATCTTAAACCAAGCTTACAAGTGTGTGTAAAGCAAATTTATGAGCTTCTGGTAAAGGAGTAATAATTTGTTTATATATGGATGACATGTTGATCTTTGCGGTACTGATCAAGATCAATAAAAAGACAAATCTGAGATTCCTATCATCTATTTTGATATGAAATGATCATTGGGGGAGGGTGAGGTGAATTCCTTGGTATTCGAATGCAAAACGAGAAAACAATGGTATCTCTATTATACTCAATCTCATTATATGACAGAAGACATACTGAGAAAGTTTACAACTTTGCTAATTGTCTCTCGCTGTTGTGTACCCTCCTTAAGATCCTTAGTGTGAAGTTTCGACCTAAGAAAAGTCGGAACACCATTTACCCCTCAGTTAGAATACTCTAGAGCTAATGATGTTCTAATGAGCGTTATGCCATGATTACACTAGGCCAGATATAGCTTTTGTTGTAGAAAGCTTAGTAGGTACAAATACTAGCACACCAAGTGCTCTACATTGGCGAGCACTTGGTCGAGTATTTCATTTATACTTTGCGAAAGGAGAAACCATGGATTTATGAAGTTTATGACTTATACAAGATGAGCGTTATACCTCTGTTTATAGAAGGTTTATTCCGCAGCCAGTTGGATTATAATATGAGATCACCATCTACGAGTGGTTGGGTTATTTCTCTTGGAAAGGGTGTATTTCTTAGAGCTTCCAAATAAATAGACTTGTATTACACAGGCTCCCCCATGGAGATCTGACATTTGTGCTATGGCTGCAGCTGGTAATGAAGCTGAGTGGTTGAGGAATTTGATTATGAAATTCCCCTTTTGGACCTAAACAGCTATCTATCAGATATTCTATAAGATGGATAGTGAAGTTGCTCAAAGCTGTTGGCTAAAGCCTTATAGTTAAGTGTAACAATGGAAAGTACTAGACACTATGGTGTTAGACATAGAGTCATGATTCGTGAGCTTATCATGAATGTTGTATATATCTGTGGAGTTTGTAAAACTCAATTGAATTTAGCCACATTACACCAAAGGATAAGCAAGAGATCTCGTACGCAAGGCGCGAAGCTTATGTGAGACGGAATTCAAGTCCTACCTAATAAAAGGTTCTTGTATCAAGATACCCCATAGTTCCCCATCTAAGCAAATTTTAGAATGCCTGAATTCAATGAGGAACAGCTGAATATCTTTTGATTGGAACACATAATAACATCATCCCCGGTATGTGGGTTTCAGAACTGCAAGATAAAGGAGGTAAATTAATATTTCTTAATATTTTTGACAACATTGCATTTGCTAGTGCAAGAGTAAAAACTACCATAAAAAGCATGAAGTTTAGATGCTTCACGAAGCTATGGACTTGGCTTTGGATATGTCTTATTGATGGATAGGACACAACTAGTAAAAACATAGTGTCAAGTAGAATATGTGACTGTGTAAAACTGTTGTGTATAATATCTCATTTATATCACAATGAATAAAAAATTCAAATTCCTTTAGTGACATCTCTAATGCTTTCGAATATTTGGAATGCTAATGTTACTACTGTGAAATTCAATTTATGTGCATCACGTTTGTTGTTTATTATAGTTTCTATTTAAGTTAATCAAGATTACACGTAAATGAGGGAGGATTTTCTGGTGTGCGAATTTTTAGCGTCTCCATATATTTAAAGTGTAAGGAATTTGACTTGGTTGACCAAGTGTAATCTCGATAAATGTTCAATCAACAACGGGTTGTGCTAGTCAACACTTGTTTGGCGTTATTATGATTATCATTCAGGGTGAAGCCCCGAGTGACGGGGGTCCGGGGGTAGCGCCCCTGGTAGGTAGCAGGGTCGCCCCTGGCAGGGTCCAAGGGGCAGCGCCAATTGCCGTTCAAAAAAAAAATAATAATAATTGAAAAAAATTGTTAGCTGAAGATATCAATTTCAAATACCCATCGCTGCAACACACAAATACCCTCCTAGTATATAATTACCCGCAAAACAAATAGTAATAACCACCGCTGCACATGCATCTTCTGAAATTGTAGGAGGCATTAAAGGGACAAACAAAATGACTATCATACCCCTCATTTTACATGTAGTATTGTCTAGTCATCAAATTCTTCCCATTTTACCCTTTGAGTCGCATTAAACTGCCTAGTCATCATGCACTAATTCATAACTTGTCTATTATATAGGTAGAAATGAGTTTATTTGTGTTTTGGCGTATATTTAATTAGCCTTAATTTTTCGGCTTTTTTGAAACTAGTTGGCTTATATAAGCTTATTATAAACTTAATTATATAAGCCCGTAAATCACAAAATAAGCCGGAAAAATGAGGCTTATGAAATATAAGCGTAAATCAAGTAAGCTCATAAGCCCACACACCCCCTTGATCCTCAAATTTTAAAGATGGTAGGTAGTTTGTATCAAACTATCAAATTTATTAAAAAAAATTACGGGATGATTTTTTGGAAAGAATACATATATCCTCTGCCTTAAACCTGCGAGTTGAAA
>BQNB010044708.1:12014-44724 GCA_026074375.1 Tanacetum coccineum | reverse complement strand
TTATGCAAAAAGGTTTAGTCAAATAAGTAAATATTTTTACAAAAACTTAAGGTTTTAATTGTAAATATATAATTAAATATATATATATATATATATATATATATTTATTTGGCCGAATAGGGTAAAAAGAAAAAATAAATAAAAATAATTAAGTCCTAATCTTAATCTAAAACTAATTAGACTCAAACTAAAACACATCTAGGAGGCCTATATATAAAATTCATGAATCCCATCCCTCCCCATACCCTAGTTCGACCGGCCATAAGGAGAAGGAAAAGAGAAGACGAAATTTTTTTAGGGTTTCACGTTAAGGTACGATTCGATCTTTTAAATTATAGTTTGTTTTAATTCTAGTAACTTAGTTATGATGGATTAGGGTTTAAATTTAGTTTTTTAAATTAGGGTTTGTAATCTCTAGAAAGTTTATGATATAATAATGTTAGTTTAATCATTAGATTAATTAAATTAGTAATTTGAACATGTATTAGGGCTTAGATCACCCGAACTAGTTATAAAAGTTAATGCAGAATTTTAGTCAGACTTGTAGAGGCCATAACTTGGTCATAAAAGATCAAATAAATAATTTACAACATACTGGAGATAAACTCAAAGAGTCTACTTTCCAGAAAAGTTGGCCTCATGAGTTTTTAGGGTAGGGAACTGGGTCAAATGGTCATTACAAAATTAGTGTGTAAAACAGTGACGAAAAATACGTACACATTGAGTTAGAGGCTCTAAGTCATGTGGAAGTTAGTTCATATATTTTGTGTGTTCTCTGAATTTTGGCTAAGTTCATAGTGAGGTCTAAGTTGGTTAACCAATGTCATACTTTTAGAAGGTCAGATTTTGGACGAATTCTGAATACTTAGGATTAATGAATTTCTAAGGGGTATTTATAAAAGGGTAGTGAATTTGGGAGAGCTATGATAGGTTCATAGGACATATATGTAGCATGATGAATTTTGGTTTGAATTATGGGAGTGTTTAAGTAGTGCGTTTAGGGAGCGCAAGTGAGAGAAAAATCCTGCTTAAAACCAGAAATTTTAAGGAGTAGCATTTAAGTATAAATGAAATATGTAAGAATAGGTAAAGGTTTTAAATGATTATAAGACTATGATAGATAGCCTAGGTATCCATCATAGTTAAGTTTACATCATATTGGGTTGAATGCCTAATTGGTGGTAGCTAATAATGTGTTTAATTGTTTAGATTGTTCGTGAAATTTTGTGAAGTTTTATTGGATCTTTTGGAAGCTAAGCATCAGGTGAGTTTTATAGTCCCACTTTTAAATGTTTTTACATTGGGATGTAAATGATGCTAAATGTTTTGAATTGCTGTGATTATATGTTTTGCTTTCATGTAGACATTATGTGATTGCTATATGACTTATTGTTGCATGTTGAATGTGGTTTACTTGTATGTTCTATATTGACATGTCAAGTGTTATTAATTTAGGATCGGGGAGTACGCCTACTCAATAATAGTGAATTGGGATCGGAGGGGTACGCCTACCCAGTATTGTTGGTCCAGGCCTAAGTATAAGCTTCAGCTGGTAGACTTTTAGGTGCGTAAGTGACATATGGGATCGGGGGTAACGTTCCTACCCAGTTGTTGTAATGGATCGAGGGTAACGTTCCTACCTAGTATGTGGATTGCATGTTAGCATAAGTTCATATATTGCATAATTGTCCTATATAGTTTTGATAATCGCAGTAATTGGTTTTGAAAAGTTTATTAATGTGAGTCTTAAACCTATGACTCTCACCAACCGTTGTGTTGACGTTTTAAGCATCATTTTCAGGTGAGCATGATGGAAATAAGATTGAAAGAAGTGGCTAGTAAGAGACCATAGGATGTCATGAAGATTTCTATTTCTTGTCTTGAATTTTTGCATTGATTGAATTTGAATAATTGTTGCATGTCTTTCTATTGGCGAGAACTTTCGTTTCATCAATAAAGACGCCTTTTGGATTTTTGGTTAGGTTTTGGGTATTGTTATGACACTATGTGTCTTTGCTTTACTTTAGCTTTCATTTTAGTATTCTCTATAGAGACACCGTGTGTTGTGATGATATCCATTCTTGTTTACGCCTCGCGTTTCCGCCTTGGCGGGGTGTGACAGATTGGTATCAGAGCTGATGGTTATAGAGAACTAGGTGGTTGAGCCTAGACTATAGCTTAAGGGTCCCTCATATAGATGCATTTAGGGCTTATGTGTAAGTATATACTAATTATGCTTATTTTCCCAAAGTTTTATAAAGAGAGCTCTTATTAAGGAAGAAGTCAACACTCAACTTCCTCAGATTCTTCCTCAAGCAGTATCAGATTTTGCAAATCCTGTCAATAAGAAAAATGAACAATAATCAATAGAAGCTGTTGTCTTGACAAGGTCTTCATCACAACCAACGTCTACTTATGAGGCAGCCGCATCACTCTCTGCGTTTAAGATTACGAAGATACCGATAGACAAGATGAAGAAGAATAGGTCATATGATGAAGCTAACTATAAAAAGAAGCTTTATGATGCACTGGCCGAGTCGTATAACATTGACAAAGATCTCTTTGATTCATATGGTGAAGTCTTTTCATTGAAGAGGAGTCAAGACGACAGTGACAAAGATCGAGACCCCTCCGTTGGATCAGACCAAGGGAATAAAAGAAGGAAATCAAGTAAAGATGTTGAGTCTTCTAGAGATTCAAGGTCAAAAGAAAAGAAGTCTTCAAGCACCTTTAAAGACGCCTCCCAATCTTAACATAAGTCTTCCGGTAAGTCTGCCCATGTAGACGAGCCAAGTCATATTGTTGAAGACTCAGTCATGCAACAAGATCAAGAGTTCATCATGGGAGACAATGATGAACAACCCACTAACAAGGAGGTTACCAAAGCTGATTGGTTCAAGAAACCTGAGTGACCTCCAACTCCTGATCCTGATTGGAGTAAGAGATGACAAGTTAACTTTCAACCTCCTCAGACCTGGATTAGTCAAGTTGCACATGCTGAAGAACCTCCCACTTCATTTGATGAGCTCAATGATACTTCATTTGATTTCTCTGCATTTGTCATAAATCGGCTTAAAATTCCAAATCTGACTCAAGAAATTCTGGTTGGACCGGCATTCAACCTGCTCAAAGGCACTTGCAAGAGTATTACAGAATTAGAGTACCATCTTGAAGAATGTTCCAAAGCAACAACTGAACGACTTGACTGGCATAACCCAAAAAACAAATCGATCTGTTCAAGATCATCGAGGACGCCAAATTATCCTTAAGGATTACTTCATTAATAAAGACCTGGAATATTTGAAGGGTGGAGACTTAAGTAGACGATACTCATCTTCTGTCACTAAGACAAAGGTTGCTACTTATGAGCTCAAATGGATCGAAGACTTAGTTCCCGAATTGTGGAGTCCCGTGCAGTTGAAATATGATCAACTTGCTTACTTTGGCACTTCACACTTGGGTCCCAAACGCCAAAGATTCTACGGATATGCAAGTAACTTGACTTCGTCTAAAGATGTTTACTCTAGTAGAAGAATCATTGCGGTTACCAGACTTACAATTATGAAGATGTATGACTACGGTTACCTGGAAGAGATTGAAGTTCGTCGAGATGATCAGAAGCTATATACGTTTAAAGAAGGTGATTTCAAAAGACTGCGTCTACAAGACATTGAAGACATGTTACTTTTACTCGTTCAACAAAAGCTGACCAATCTCACAATCGACGAACGACATGATTTGAATGTGGCATTACGTATGTACACCAAACATATTGTCATTCAAAGGCGAGTGAAAGATCTTCAATTAGGGTTTCGAAAGTCTACCAAAAGAATCCAACCTCACTGAAAAAAAAAAAAAACTAAACCTACACATACAGGATAAATCTCAGGAAACAAAACGCATACACTCACAAAAAAAACTCAGACCCTCAATAGGAAAATATATGTGGATCAGTTCAAGAGGAAAAGATTGATGCGCGCTGATGAACTCCACAAGTTCAGTGATGGCACGCTCAATGATGTTCGGACTGCTCTTCACGACATTGCATCTGGAATAAGAAATTGGAAAAACATGCAATGCGGAATGAGTAACTAAACAAGGAAAATGGCTCGAGTTATGGTTCAAGATATAGACAAGCAGCTTTATCAAAGGAGGTTGATGCGGAATCTAGAGAAGTTCATTGGTGGAAGGGAATACGGGAAAGATCTCAGGCTACTGGAAAGGACAATATGACTATATCATATTTTGTCTCAACTCATTTTAGGTCAATTTCTCGTATATAATAATCTTGTGAATATAACTGGATATCAATTTTGGTCCAGTAAATGAATTGACGACTTAATTAGAAAGATAGTAACTATCTGATTCACTCTTACCGTGTTGTCTGCTTTGAGACGTTCCGGTAATGAGAACTAGCAAGCATGGTGAATCTAATACATCTGTGTTAGAAGATCCTACGCTTTGAGCTAGAAACCCTGTCAAGGAGATTCTTTGAATCTACCTGATCACAGGTATATCATTTATACTATAAAATGGGAAACCAGAGGTTAATGCAACCGAACTCAAGATGATTGACAAAGCCATATTCATCTTTTATTGCTAACTGCTTTATTTCAGGATAAGATGACGGTGTTGCAGCCTCATTCTAGCTAAGTCGGATTCATAAACCACATGCTCATACTCAAGCTTTCAAAGTTAAATAAAGAATCATCAATTGGGGATATTGTTAGACTTATAATCACATATGTCAAACAAGAATGTAACAAGTATGAGCATGTTGGTCAAGAGCACAAGTTGATCAAGGAAGTTAAATCAAGATGATTCAAGTCAAGGAGATACTGTAAGATAACGATCTCAAGAACTCAAAGTCAAAAGATAAAGGCTCAAAATCAAGATCACAAAGCATGAATGAACAAAGCCGTTACAAACAAGACAAGACCATAACAAGGCAAAGCATAAACGTAAAACGTCATATCTTCAATGTCATCAGTGGTTTGAAGAAAGAGACCTCAACATTGGGGGAGATTGTTAGCCTTAATTATATTAAGTCAAACAAGAATGTTATCGGTCTTAGAAAGTCACTAGGTCTTGTATTGTAATAGGCTAGTCGGGTTTAACGGGCTTGGATTGTAATCTAATATTGTCCCTGTTTCGGGCTCAAAGCCAAGTTAAACCAAGCCTGACCCATTTAGAAAGCCCAAGTACCAAGCTAGCAAGGCATGGGTATAAATATCCCTTCACCACACTTGGTAAAGGGTGTTGGTTACATTTTCATTTTCACTTGTAATCCACCAACTCTCTAATCTAATCTTCCTTTCTTGTTTTCTCTCTCTACTTTCTCTCTCTAAGTTTTCTTCTTATTTCTTAGCATATTGGTAAAGATTATTGTTGTGTAATGGATTAAATTCATAGGATAACATAAACCTTTATCACCTGCTTGATTCTTGAAACTCCTTGCTTCATTCATCATTAGTTCTACTAGGGTTCATCATCAACAGTACTAATGTATATGTTCGTATCATTGTCAAGCAGTACAAACATTTTGTGTTCATGGACAGTACTAACTCAAAGGGGCCCAAGCAATACAAACGAGCAATACTATGTAGATGAGTTCAAGTCCAACAGTACTAACAAGATGAATAATAGAAACAACGAACAAATCATGATCACATCTTTTTATAGACCAACTTATTCCCTCTTGTATGCCCCTTAATAATACCATTCGAGCATGATTCTTGCGTAGTCAACATAAATTAATAACCAATAGCAGTATTAATTCTCCTTTAACATCGAAACAGTACGCACGCGCATTCTCACACTCCACATGATGTACACTTATTGCAATTTATTGTATAAATCTTGCTGTTGACTTTGAACAAGAATTAATAATATTCTCCAACATTGAATATTAATACTATTGACTTCCATTGAATATTAATTGTGGCTACCATCATTATTTTTACCAATTTAAACGAGGCATCCATTTATCAATCATACAAATCCAGAATGTGGCTTTTATATAAAACCTAAAATTTAATTTAGTAAAATAATGATTTTGTACCTTTAATTTTGCCACCAGTTCAAGAGCCACGAGCCACAATGCTTTCCTTTTTATTCTTTTTCTTTGATTTATAAAACCTTGTAGATCCTAGATCAAGAGTCACGAGGCTCTGATACCAATTGTGAAGATCGTTTAAGGCTCAAGATTGATTAGATCTTATATATCTAGGATGAACAATAACAATGATTGATAACACGCAGCGGAATAATAAAGAACACAATCAAAGTTATCACAAGGTTTTCTTTATTGAATGATTTCCTTATTAGCCCAACTACTATAATTTGGGGTTACTAACTACTACGTAGACATCTATAATATGTCTCTTACTAATCAACTACTAAGTATGATGTACACACACACCTTTACTATTCGACTCTCATTGGGAGAGCTCTAGTTTTCTATGGATGGATATCTAAATGCCTGGACCTCCTTTTATAGCATAAGGAGTCCTAGGCTTACAAGGAAACTAATTAATATATTAATGAGAGAATCAATTAATTATCTTCTCATTAATATTCATTCTTATCTTATTTTGACCAAATCTTTATTTTCTTCTACATCTTGTAGAACTTCATGATGACAATTTTGGTCCTTCTTGTTTCCATCTTGTTTCATTCTTTTATTCACTTTGTCTTATCAAATCAAGAATCCCAACAATTGGATAGGAGAACTCTCACACGTCCTATGGGCACACCGCACCATGATCAAATCAAGCAATAGAGGGACACCGTTTTCACTAACATACGGCATGGAAGCAGTCATACTAGCAGAAATAGGCATGCCAACACTCCGGACTGCGGAAGTAGACTTAATAAAGAATGACGAAGCCTTGGAAATAAATCTGGACCTCATAGAGGAAAAAAGAGAGCAAGAGCAATACAAGAGGCGAAAAGCAAGGCTAAAATGGAAAAATACTACAACTCTAAAGTCCGCGGCACAAGCTTCAAACCAAGGGACATGGTCTACCGCAGCAATGATGTAAGCCACGCCAAGGACGAAGGTAAACTTAGACCTAAATGGGAAGGTCCGTATGAAGTTACGGAATCATTAGGAAAGGGAGCATACAAGCTCAAAGACCGCAAAGGAAATGAACTTCCGCGAGCGTGGAACAGTTGTAATCTTAAAAAATGTTATATACATGAAGTGTATGCACCTGCCCGGCACGTATGATGCTCCGGAAGGCAATATTTCAATTTTTCTTTCTTTTGTAATGTCTTTTGAATCTTATTGAAAAAGTGAGGATTAGCTACCCTCACAAGTTTTAAGTCCTAAAATTATTTTCGCTTTGCAAAGTTATGTCAATTGTTAAGACGCGCACACAAGGAGCCACGCTCCACAATTATATTATCGCGTATAATAAAGGTTGAGCAACCTCAAAATTAGCTCAGGTGTGTAAGAGGTATTACAAACCCGACACCAGGAGAATAACCCACAAATATTCATAAGACTGTCTATCACGAACGTACAACAGTAACAATAAAAAGGTAGCAACATCATAACATTTGCGAAAAATATCCGTGTTATGGGGCGGACGCACCAGCATCTGCCCAAATATGTGCTAACATGATAAACTAGAAATAGAAATAGCCACACACGGCCGCGACATACAAAAGAGCTAAAAGCGACAAGTCTCAAGCTTGGGGACGGCAACGACGCTTCCCAGAGCATCATCCGTGTCTTCTTCATCATAATCCTCTACAGAGAGAGGGGCAACGGAAGTACTATCCTCACCCACCCAAGTCTGGGAAGATAGAGGAGTGAAGACTATCTCCATCATCAGTTGGCGAAGAGCCACATCATGCTTTTTCGCCCCCTCAGCACAGGCATGAACATTCATTAAAGCAAAGGACAAGGAAGTCTCCCCTACAGCTGTGTTATCACCAGCATGATGAATAGGAATGGAAAGCTGCTCAATGCACGGTTGTAAATAAGCAGCTTTTGGAAGGCCAGCAAGGGGTTCATCCAGTAGGAAGCAATCCAGGACCTTATCCATCCCAGCATCCTTCTTGGACTTTAACAAATTTACCAAAGGGAAGTCTACGTCTTTAAGGGCCTTAACCGCTTAGATTGTTTCTCTCTTTGTTCTAAGACGGGGATCCATGGGTGTAGTGCATAACTTCTAGGTGGTTGGGTTGTAGTTTTGTTTATAAACACCTAGAAGGTAATGATCTCACCATGGATCCCGTTCTTTAGAACTAAGAGAGAAACATCTAGGGAGCAAGCATTAAAGATATCTATTTTCTACCTCTACAAAGACAAATTCAACCTTATTTAAAATGACCTGTCTTGTCTTTTTAATTTAGAAAAAGGTGGGAAACAAAGCAACAGGCTCTAGTATTAATGGAAGCAAAGAGCTATTGACTGAAGGGGAGAAGAAAAGCTATTAACAGATCATGGGTGTGAATGTGAAGACAAGTGTTTAAGCTATCACCAATTTACAAGGGCAGATTCAAGACGCAAGCTACATCAATGGCGTCTTCATATTTGCTATGTTTGTAATTTTATTTGATTTCAAAAATTTATTTGTCATCACCAAAAGTGGATATTATTGGTGAAACATTGACTAAGATCCTCTTTATGTTTTGACGATGTCAAATAAATATTTGCAACACTTAAAATAACAAACAATAGCAAATTTAAAGGCCCAAACTATGCTCCTAGTGCGTGAGTCACGCGTCAGCGCGTGAGGTAGCGCGCAGTGGTTGTCTTATTTTTACGGATTTTGTATTGTCGACTTTCCTCTTACCCGAAACATGTGGAAACTTCAATAAAGGTATGTACATGATACTTGAGCATTTGAGAACACTGTTAGATGCTATGTTTGCTAAGTAGATATCATACGAAAGCTATAAGAATAAAGGATAAGAGCTAGAGAGTATTTTCATTATTTTCTAAATTTTCATTTCAAAAGGGGAAAATAGAAATGGGAGGGAGAAGTGAATGTTACAAAGACAAGACATGTATATATACTCCTCCAAGATAAGTATATATACTTATTATTAAACTATTCTATTTTTCCTACACTTAGTCAAACCTTGATCAAACTTTACCAAGATAGACTTATTACATCAAAATTCCTAATAAAAACTATAAACTAATCTAAGACCAATCCATAATAATAATTAACACTTTATATTATTTCTAACAATCTCCCCCTAAGGGTTGATTATTACAGACGCTTCATCGTCGGTAGAATTGGTCTTCCATTCACAAAAGATTCCTATCTCTGCATTTGCTATCCGTGACTTAGACGCTTAGAAATTTCTCTTTCGTATGCCTTAATTATGTCTTGATCTAATTCACCTAGCAAATGTGGTTTCTTCAAAAACTTACTTTCAAACATTCTGAGCTTTACCTCATTCAAAACCTTTTCCAGTGTAGCATCACAGAACTTGACAATCTCTTCCAAGTACATGACTCTTTTCTCATATTTACTGTTTAAGTAAATCAACCCTATTGTGGCTCTTTCTACTATTAGTGTATGGTACATGTTCTTCAATACAAGAAATGTTAAGGTTGAGCATTTTGTCTTTACCTTCATTTGATAACTTTATATTCCCAGCTGGAAAGAAATCATAAACCCTCTCCCAGATCACACAACTTCTGATAAACGTTATCAATGAGTTCATTAGCTTGACTTTCCGATTATCAATCTCCTTGCTTCGACAGAGATAATACAAGTCTTCAATATCGTTTTTGTTCAAGTACTTGAAGTCAGCTTCAGAAAAACTGTTTGGCTTATTGTTGGCTCTCATCACAAGAATTTGTTCTATAATCCATGTGGTTGATCAGTGATAATTCTGACAACTTCTGGTAAACTGTGTTTTGAGTAATAAGGTCTTCTGGATTTTTCCTGACTTTTTTGATTTTGTTGTTTACTCTTTTATGCTCTGAATCCTTCCAATGTTGAATTGATACCGTTTTGCATCTTCATTGATAAAGTCTTGAACTCTTTCTGAACCCATCGATTTAAGTTTTCTTCTAGATTAGGCTCTGAAAATTCTTCTGCATGAATCTTGTAGAGTGACAAAATATACTTCTTTTCCTTGGTATTTCCATACTTCAAGAAGAATAAAATTTTATTATACAAAGGTCTTGGGGGTTCATTTGGATTCCTTTGTGGTCCATAGAAAATGAGAGTCTTTGGTATTGTACGTGGAATATCTTATTGTTTGCTTTCCCAAACTATCTGATTTTCCATGAAACTTGTTGATTGTTCCAAATGGTAGGCATATTTCATCAGCATTTACTGGACAGAATACTTAAACGAATATTCATGTAGCCTACTTCTTGCATGATTCAAAAGATAGTTGGAACAGTTTGTCAATGTTCTGAAATTCAGCAATCAACTCAGGTGTTACATCTTTAGAGATCACCTCATCTTCATCAACAACATTCTCTTCTTCCCATGCATCCCATTCTTGATGTTGACTTTGTTGTTTGGATACATATGTTGTGGAGTCTTTTCTTGAATGCTTTGATGAAGAATCCCTTGCAGACTTTAATCTTTTTGACATTTTGCTCGTTTTCACTCTTTTCTCCCCCTCAAGAGGAGCATCATCGTCTTGATGTTCATCATGATGAGAGTGAAAGTCATTTTCCCTGCAAGAAGTGTTAGATGTAGAATACTTTTCAAATTTACACCTCAATGCCTCCCACAATGCAACATCATTAGCTCGATCTTAAAGATTTCTCTTCATCTTCAAGTACAGTTGATACTGATGATTAACGGATGATTCTGTTTTAGTTGATGTGGTTGTGGTTGGATGAACATGAATAACATTGGATTGTACATGATTTTTGAAAAAGTTCTTTAATGATTGTTATTTTTCTTAAAATAGCCTTAACAGTTTGCTTATAAGTGTCCTTAGTTAAAAAGTGTGTTCTGCCATCCTTGTGCTTAATTTTCAGCATATTTGTTAAGTTTCAAAAATAGTTGTAGTTTAAAAAAATGTTTAGCCCTATGTGTTTAATAAGTTTGTAAAAAAAAAGGGAAGAGGGGAAACCTGGGTGAGCAGGGCTCGAACCCGGGTCTCTACCCTCCATCACCTTTCATACACACACTTAACTATTTGCGCCCATAGGGACATTTATGACCAAAGGGTTGCAAGGTTTATTAAATAACCTGTTTTTCCCATTTAGATGAATAACTTGTTACAACTTTATTTACACTCTTATTTGAGTAGCTTATTTCGTTTACTACATATTTTCCTAGAAGAAGATAATAAGTTGTTTTAGTTTCCCTGAATTTTTCATATTTTTCCAAATCCATTTAGTATTTTTAATCATTTAATTTAGTTAATTTAGTTTTTAATTCATAAAAAATAAAATAAAACTCAAAAAAAATAAAATTCTTTTTCTGAAAATTTTCTTTTATCATTTTGCATCTAGGAAAATTTGCATTACTTTCGCAGGGTCATTTTTGCAAAATTTCGTTTTTTAAAGAACGAGATTAAAACCCCGTTTTCGTTTTCTCGTTTTTGAACTCAATTTAAATCCGTTTTCGTTCTAGATTTCTTTAAACTTCCTTTTTAGTCAATTAGAGTGTATTAAAAGTGAAAAAAAAATCAATTTAAGAAGCCAAAATTTCGAGAAAGTTAGAGGTTTTTATAAGAGTGTCGTTATTAGTGTCCCGATATCGTTTTTAGCATAATTTGTGTGATTTTCTCGTTTTTAGTATAGTTTGCTTTATTTTTCTCGTAGTTTTAGAAATCCAATCCAAATCTTGTTCTATTCAAACATCAAATACCAAACCGACTCTCGACTTTCCAATTCCTCCTCGTTGGGAATAGACCCGGAATAACCCCCATTACTACTCTCGGACCTAAAATTGATTTTTTTAAGATTATCCTTATTAATATATTATATTAATATAAAATTACATTTAAAGGAGTAATTTAAAACCTAATCATCGGCCTTGTCAAGATGTTGTGCTCATAGTTTGGATGATATCACGATTAACTGTCAATGCCTTGGGTATAACAAAAAACCTTAGTACTGCGTGAAACAAAAGTGCCATTGCTTTATGCTGTAACAACGTCCAACATTCCCGATCCAAGCATATTGACATCAGATACCACTTCATCAAGGAGCAAGTGGAAAATGGGGTGGTTGAGCTATACTTCATCAAAACAGAATATCAGCTGGCAGATATCTTTACCAAGGCATTGGGATGAGAAAGACTTGCATTTCTTATCAACAAGCTTGGAATGAGAAGTATGAACGCTGAAACACTGAAAAGTTTGGCAGAAGAAGAAGGCGAGTAATGGTGGTAGCTCGTTATGTATCCTATGTATTATATGTAAATATCAAAATGTTAGAAATCCAAAAAAGGATCGGTCACTCCACGTATTTACTTAATTAGCTCGTAGTCTATAATATGTAATAGTTTAGATAAGATCTACTCTCAGGTCCACTAAACAAGAGAAAGCCTAAGGAAAGACCCGGCCTAGCCCGTACAATCTAATTATTTAAATTAAAACCTCACTCCACATTATTAATTACACATAGCTTTATTGTGATTTCAATGTTTCCTCTCCACCAGTTCTCTCTCTCAGAGCTTTCTCTCTCAAAGAATTGTAGTGTGAAGTATTATAGAACCTATAAATTGGTATCAAGACTAGGGGGTTATTTAGATGAATTGTGGTTTTTGTTTTTGAGCTTAATTTGACCTACTCAAAGCTTTTAGTTCCTGGCTTAATTTTCCATAACTTACTTATGATCTAAAAATCTATCATTCTTTTTGGTTACAAGAATTAGAGCCCATCATAAATCCTTTGGTTAAAAAAAAAAAAAAAAGCTTTTATAAACATTTTATTTATATTTTCTTTCATATATAAGCAAGAACTAAACATTAATAGCCCCATTATTTATGCTTATTTTTTTCTTATTTGCTTACTATTTCCCTTCAAAAATGTGACTGTCATTTAACATAAGCTCAACCTTCGTGACTCATTTGGGCTTGATAACCACCCTTTTCAAGGGGTAATTATATCAAATATATATAGCATACGTATTCCAAAAGATTCTAAGAAATTACTTTTGACTAAAGCAAAATCTAACATTTTGCCCCTTCCCGGGTCCGTTTCCCGTACGAGTGTGAATATGAGAATCAGGGTTAAGTGTTCGTGATCGCTTTTAGAATGATTATTACAAGTTTTTGTGTTTTTGGAATCTATATCCTACTCGATCAATTAAGCAACAGAAAAGTAAAGAAAAACCATAAAAACCGAAAGCACTAAAGCTTAAAATCCAAAAAACGATCACGGGATTAAATCCGTTCTTTAAAAATCGAAATTCAAAAAAGTATTAACCCAAAATGCAAATTTAAAATTTCCTAAACCTAAACGAATAAAAGAAAATTTTAAAAAAAGAATTATATTTTTTTGATTTTTATGTTATTTAATATGAATTAAAAACAGTTTTAATAAGAAAAATTAATTAAAAATATTAAACGATCTTGGAAAATTCTAAAAAAATTCTAAAAAGTCCTTTAAACAGTGCTTGATCTAGGAAAATTAAAATGGGTGGAACAGCTTATTTAAATAAACCGGAAATAAGCAAAAACGGGCTTATAGCTTAAATGACTAAAAAGGGGTTAAATAATAAATTTTGCAAAAGAAAACTGAAAAAGACCCCAATGGCCGAGTGTGTATTGCAGATGTGTGAGAAAGAGTTTTATGGTTAGAGGACAAGGTTCGAGCCTTGCCACCTGGCTGACATCGCACCATCCATTTTTGTTTTTTTTTAGAATTTTTTACATCAGCTTTTAATAAAGCAGAAAACACACAACTTTAATGAAATTTTTTTTTAAACTTAAAAATAAGCTTAGAAATAAGCTAAAAGAGTGACAGAAGGATTAATTACACTAAACGACTAAATGGCTAAACTGTTTGACTTAATAAGCTAGTGAAAAAGAAAAAGAAACTAACACATGCTATAAGCTACACCTAATGAGCAAATGGGAACATAAATAAGCAAAGAAAATAAGTTAAACTAAAAAAATGACAGAATTCCTTAAAAGGCTTTTTAAACTAAATTTTAGACTAGAAATGCTAAAGAGCTCAAATAAGCTTTAACCTAAGTAAAATAAGCTAGAATGACTTAAAACTAACCTAATAAGCAAATAGACACAAGAGTTAAGCAATCCTAACAAGCCAAAAGCATAAATAAGCAAATAAGCACTTTGGGTTAAAATTGTCAATCAAAACAGGCACAAGGGCACTTTTGGGCTTAATTTTAAGCCACCTAATGGATCCTTATGGCTATACAGCTTATACCCCTAAAAAGCTTGAACAATAAGCTATAATAATCATCAATCAAAAAGCATTTTGAAACACATTTGAGCTATGAAAAAGGCTTAAGAAAAGGGTTGCTCACACAAATTGCACTTTTTTGGTTTTATTTCTAAAAACAATTTGCTATATGCAGACCTAATTTAAGCTAGCTAAAATAAGTTAAAAATGTAGAATAAGCTGAAACAGATTGACTTGGTACACCAATGAGCTTATGTGTAAAAAAATCAGAACCTAAAACCAATCTTGACTTATCTAAATTTGTGATCTAAAATTGACTTTTTAAAACTTTAAATCTAAAAGAATGCACTTGACAGATTGAGTTACAAAACTAAAACATACATTACCACTTCTTTTCCACTGCATTTAAACTTAAAGTGAAACATAAACCAAACCTAAAAATAACCTTTTAATCAAGAATTAAAAAGAAACAGTTTGAAAAGATTTTAAAATCAAAGATTCAAGGGACTTATACACAACACCTCAAAACTTGTTTTTAAACTTTAAGACCTTTTAAAACAGATTAGAATGACTTAAAAAGGCTTGTTAAAGAAGACTTTATGACCCAAACCAGTTTAAAAACTCTTTTGACCCATTTTCAATCTTAAACCAAACACCCATTTAAGTTTCTTAAATCTATTTTTGAACTGATTTATAAAGATTTAAGCAAGGAATTTTAAGAGCGGATGGCAAACAACTAATGTCAAGCAATATTAAGCACTATGAAAACAGAAATAAGCACTTAAATAAGCAAACAACAAATTGGCAGATTTGAGCTATTAAAGACAGTTTTAAATGAAAACTTAACTAAATGACATATAAGCAATAAATAATGACAAACAAGCATAAAACAACATAAATAAGGAATCATAAGCAGGAAGTAAGCAGTAATAAGCTGATGAACAGTAAATAAGCAGAAGAGAACTCACAAAGGTCCAAAGCTTTTGTCAAGAGAATAAGCACTCAAAAAAGCTTATACACCATTCCTATAGCTTCCCAAGAAGCACTAAACGTAGGCCATCCATGTTTTACCTTGCTTCAAAATGAGTGACAGATTTTTGTGATTTTTGGTAAATTTTTATGATTTTTAAGACAGATTTGAAAACAAGCTATTATATAGGCTTTGAATGAACCAAAAACTTATGTAAGAGCTTAATAACAGGATTTAAAAGACAACTTAAAGTAAATGACAATATTTAAAGAAGAACTTAAAATTTCATTAACTTGAAAAAGATTACAATGCTTTAAAATAAAAATGACAGAATTTAAATGACAGTATTAAAAATGGTCAAATTAGTTAAAACAAGACTTGACATCCCAAAATAAGCTACAATGGAGTTCTACTTATACTAAGATCTTCTAAGTCTTGGGATTCTTGTTGTGCTTGTTCTGTGAGACATTTGAGCATTTGCGTTTCTTGTGTGAGTGAGTCCCAAAAGTCATCTCGGTCGTCCAAAATGTGTGTTCTCCAAGTCTTATGATCAAAACCCTTGATTTTCTTATCTTTTTTTCATTGACAAATGGGGTGTTAGGGGATTGCCAACATGGCAAATGCACCATGTGATGAAGTGGGGTTAAGGGAAAGGGATGGTTTTGTTTGGGGGTACAATAGACGAGGTGAGAGTGACAGGGGTGATGAACAGGGGAAATTGGCGAGAAAACTTGTTTTGATTAACTGGGTAAAAGGTTTGTGGGTTTGGCAGGTTAGGTCCCTCATTTTGTATAATTGTTTTACACCCACAGTCCTTGTGGTGAAAATGTTTGTGGATTTATACAACTTCAGTCCCTGAAGTTGTATATTCTTATTGCAATGATGGTCCTTGTGGTGAAATAAAAGACTAACAGCCGTTTAGATGGTTGTTAAGTCTTTACAGTTAAAAGATTTGGGCTTAGGATTGGGCCTGTTTGTATTTAGAAAGGGGTTTGGGCCAATTTATGGATTTAGGGCTATTTGCTTGTATAAGTCTTGTCATTAACACTTAATGGGCTGCCCCGACCCATTAGATGGGTAAGGGTGGGCCCATTAAGTATTTCTTTGGTTACGGATTCGGCTTTCACATTTGACTTTGTCAGGGTTGACTTGGTTTTGTAGGGGTTGACTTTGACTTTTTGACTTTTCACACTCTTTCCATTCCGTGCTCGATTTTATCCGTTTTGGCTTCGTTTTTGTCTTTTTCTTAGATATCCGTTACCTGCACAATATAAATGCAAAACACACAAATATAATGTACTCTTGGTATGTTTTTAGTCTTTTAGGCATGTTTTCCTAGGTAAATGGTATGTGTAATTAAGCACATACCATGGCTTTTAACAGTTTTTTTTATCTTTTTCTATCATTACTAGTTAGTGACTAATTAATGTCATTTTTTTATTGTGCTTATGAGACAAAAGTTTTTATTTATTTTTTACTTAAAAACCAGTAACTAGCATATTCATAGTAATATTTCGTGTCTTATTTCAGTTTTAGACAACTTATTTAAATCTTTTTACAACTTATTAGGTCACGGGCTTATTTCTTTGTTATTAGTTTTTTTAAGCTTAAAAACTTCCTCAAAAGTTGTACTTTCTTCTTTAAAAAAAGTTATTGCTTATTGTTTGTTTTGTTTCGTAGCTTGTCTTTGCTTAAACACAACTTATTAAGGCTTATTTTCTAGCAAAAAGTCGCGTCTTACGTTTATAGGCTATTAGGTCTGTTTCTTAGTTTAAAAACAAAGGCACAAAACTTTCATTACCATCCTAAAAGTAGCTTATTTGGAGTTCTGTACGTAGCTTATTACCGAGGTTCTGTACGTAGCTGATTACCTGAGTTAAATGCTTATTTTGGAGTTTTAAAGAGTTTGTTAGCTGGCTTAATTTCTTTGATTGGTTCTACAAGTTTTTTTTTTTTTTTAAACAAGACAACGTGCGGAAACTCAGATCATCATTTAGCTTATTGTACGATTGTTTTGTTTGTTTGGCAAAAAGACAAAAAATGAAAGTACTGCGGTTTGTGCAAAACATTGCACTGCGGTTTGTGCAAAACATTACACTGCGATTTGTGTCTTATAGTATCTTTGCGGTTTATGTAACAGGGTTTACAAATCTTTGTGGTTTATGTCATTTTCTAAAACGAAACTCTGCCCAAAATTTCCCCAATTCTGTGAAATATGTATTTAGAAGAAAACGTGTAACAAATTAAAGATAGTTTAAACGTTTAAGTCTTGGTTTTTCAGTTTTTAGGTTTCGAGTTTCGTTGTTCGCAGGTATTTTAACGACTACCATTAGCATCGCGATCTCTCAACGATCATCGTTACATATTTATTTTTGCCTAATCATTAAAAATCGAAACCATGAGCAATTCATAACCTACGTTACTACGTTAAGTGTTTCTATAAAGAAGAAGATCAATATACTTGACATGCATACGTAAATGTTTACAACATTAGTTAATTAATGAGTTCAATATTATTTTGAAAGGGTTCAATATTAAAGGTTCAAATTATTTTATAATTTTCACTTTTAACCCTTAATTAGTAATCAATTTCATTTTTAGTTTTAGTTTTAACCTTTATTTTTCAAACACTCTCATTTTTAGTTTTAGTTTTAATCACTTTCACTGTTAGTACTTTGTTAAGAAAGTGTTGCATCGTTAGTTCGTGCTTGTACAAAACTTTAATAATAGTTAACATTTACAACAAAGATCCCTTAA
The DNA here is from genome assembly GCA_026074375.1 of Tanacetum coccineum. NCBI lineage: Eukaryota > Viridiplantae > Streptophyta > Magnoliopsida > Asterales > Asteraceae > Tanacetum > Tanacetum coccineum. The sequence goes on along the minus strand of BQNB010044708.1, from coordinate 26,681 downwards.
CGACTTCATAATTTCATTGTTAGTCCTTCATTAACTCATAAAACAAACAAAGTACTATCATAACAACACTGATTCATCGACAACAAACCACAACAACATCACTTTACCTACTTAAGATCCTACAAATCATTTTCACTTCACATCACGATTAAAATGGAAACAAAAGATACTTCATCTTCGTGTTCGAATTCGGAAGAACAACAAATGCAACAAATTCATGACAAAGCTAAAAAGAGTTGCATGGTATATTTTCGACTACTTACTTCACATCTCAAGGTTCTGACAAACAACGACTTAAAAAGAACTCGAACCGAGGGAGGACTTGAACGGGCATTTGCGACACTCTTTGATGAAGATGTTCAGACTTTTACAGGCACAATGTTACTAAACTTGGATCAACTAGAAAAGCAACTTGACAAAGAAGAATTTCAAAAAATTGGATCCATGAATGTTATTAGAGTACTCAAGATACAGTTTTAGACGTTTATCAATTCACGATTCTCTTTTGATGATGATGATGGTCTAATGATACGCAAGTACTTTCTAGCATACACTCAAACCGAGGTTCAACAGTTCCATGATACACTAATCCAACACATGGAATCTGTTAAGAAGTCCATTGATGAAAGAGCACATCATAAAAAAGAGTATGACAGCAGGGTGAATGAAAGATAAATGCAGACAAAAGAGGGAAAGGTTGATTCGAGTAAAGCATTGGATGATGGGTTGGTTGTTACAGAAAGCAGTGGGGCAAAGTCTGGAAAGCATGATACAAGCGACATATCCGGGAATGATACACATGTTGAGGATGCAGATATCAGACTAGTAAATGACCAAGAGCCATGGTATGTGTTTAAATACACATACCTTTTACCTAATTAAACGAGCTAAAAAGACCAAAAATAACCAAAAACAGATAAAAATGCATTGTATATGTATATTTTATGATTTGTGTCTTGTAGGTATCGGATATTCAACAAAAGGACAAAAAAATAAAGGCAAAACGGACAAAGTCGAGCACGGGAATGGAATGAGCGCGAAAAATCAAAGCCAAAGGCGTATACATTTTTAATAGGCCGGGTCAGCCCATTAAGGGTTATACTTATTAACCATAAGCCTTAACCCATTTATTATAAATCCTAAACCCATTTAATATCCATGTCTAGCCAAATTAAGCCCAAGCCCAATAACCTAACCCATGTCACCCTTTTATAAAAACAGGTCAACCCGAGTCAATATTACTGTGCTCCTTTCCCTTTTCCCTTTTCATTTTTACAGGGCAAGCATTGACCAGGGTAAAATCAACCAAGTTCTCATCTAAAGGCTTCTAAAAGTACAATCCCCTGACACGTCTGACACGTTTGGGAGCCACACTGGCAATCCCACATCATTTGATTGGATGATGGGACTTGTACACAATCCAACGGTCAAGATGATATGATTTAGAGGCGGTTAGAGATTAAGGCCAAGATTAGAAGAGGAGGGAGCGTCCTGAAGGCTAGAAGGTTCTTCTTGTCACACCCCGCCAAGGCGGAAACGCGAGGCGTAACATCATGGATATCATCACAACACAACGGCGTCTATAAATAGAATTCAACATGCAATAAATAAGCAAAGTTTAGACACAAAGTGTCATAACAATACCCATAAAACTAATCCAAATCCAAAAGAAGTCTTTATTGATGAAACGAAAGTTCTCGCCAATAGAAAGACATGCAACAAGTATCCATAATTCAAACAATGCAATATTCAAGACATAAAAGCAATAAACTCCATGACATCCTATGGTCTCTTTCTAGCCACTTCTCTCTATCTTATCCCCATGATGCTCACCTAAAAATGATGCTTAAACGTTAACATAATGTTGGTGAGAGTCATAGGTTTAAGACACGCCAATAACTCGCTTTGAAATCACTGTGATAAATGAAACATAGCATAGCAGAACATACAACGAACTATCATACAAGCTAACATGCAATCACATCAACCCACATTGAGACGTTCACGCTCAATGATGACAAACATAGAAACCAAACATCTCCCAATCAACATAAACGGGACGATCACGCTCACTATCAACAATCGACAACAATGAGACGATCACGCTCACTATTAACAATCCACAACAATGAGACGATCACGCTCACTTCTACCAATCCATCAATGCCTTGAGACGGTCACGCTCAAGCACAACAATCCATATTATATTAGCAAGTAACACATAACATACAATAGTCTCGTATAGCCCATGCCTTATTTAAAACACATTATCACCGTAACTAAAACATTTAACTCATAGCATCATTTTCACCCCAAGAAAACATAAGAAAAAGGGCTATGAAACTCACCTGATGCTTAAGCAATTTCCAAACTCCTTGCACAAAACTATAAAATCAAACAAACGCTAATCCAAAATGCTTATGCCCATGTAACAATCATATGATTGATGTCTAAGGTGTTTATTTACCCTCATGGGTCACACCGACACCATGCCCAACATTTACCAATTTGTTTACACACTTTTTCAATGTTCAACAATTTACCCAAAAATGCAAAATTTTAGTGTCACTATACCATTTTCTAAACCACACCTACTGACCTTTATAAATTTTACCAAAAATCACGCAATATTATGAGTTTACTATCTCTAAGATTTTTCCACTAATTTATATCCCCTCTTAAGTGCCCCAAATAAAATTAAACTTTTAACTACTCAGTTTCGGATCTGTACGAACACTAAAAAGTTTGGACCAAAAAACCATACTTAGACTCCAAAGCAGAAGCTCTCCTTTGGGGGATTTTTAATAGACACATAGAACTAAACTCCTATATATTGTCTAATCCTAATTCAAATTTTAAGTGGAGGTTTTACACCTCGTAATCTGACCTAAATCTGACTCGAATTTACTGCTTTGACAACCTTTCTTGTAACCAACATTTGAATGACTTCCCGAACTTAAAAACTTTCGAGGACGGATGTTCTGGAAACTAGACTCTCTGAGCTACATCATAGGCACCAGAATCAAATCAATTCATGCTTCTAACCTCTAGATATTCACGAAACAACACAACTTTAAATTCTGCTCAAACCCAAATCAACTTCTAACGCATTCTAAACCTAACCGAACACACCATCATACTTATAATTCGTCCCTAATCATTATTAACTAGTTTAATTATATTAATTTACAGATTTTATAAATCCCTAATTATCCATCTTAATAATTGTTAGGTATAACAGCGGTGGAGTCGGCCGAAGCTATGTGCTTCTCCTCCTCCTCCTCTTCCTCATCCTCATCATCCTTCTCCATATCCTCATCCTCATCATCCTTCTCCATATCCTCATCCTCATCATCGGCGTCATCCCCAGATGAATCGCCGTCATCGTCTCCCCCATCATCTCCCCCGCCCTGGGATCGACCTACCGACCATCACTCCCTCTCATCCTCGCGAAACTTCGGATCCTCTTCGGGATCTGACTCAGCAATGTATCCAGGTGACTCGGCAGTGGGTGAATCAACAGGTGGTAGTGGCTGTTCCTCAGCCGGGAATACATGCTCTGGCACAAAGTCAGTGTCATGTACCTCTATGAATCTAGGCTCACGCTCGTCCTCGTCCTGAGGAACGGGCTGAATAGGAAATCCATCGTATCCGTATACGATAACTCGAGGTACGCCTCCCTCAGATACTTCCTCATCGGTACCCCAGAAGACTCTCCCGGGTTCAGAGTCGGTGTAGACAGAAGTGTATGTAACCGCGGAACCTTCTGAATCCGACATGACTGAATCTGAAATTAAAAGAACTATAAATATAAGTATAATATATAAGACTCTTACCGTAATATACGTAATATGCATCATAAACACGTATATCATATACTGAAACACTTAGTATTCCCTACTAATGTAACTCTATAACTCACACACTAAAACACTTAGTATCCCTACTAATGCACTCGATAGTGTGCGACCGTCCCTTGATACTGGTTATAGTTTAGACCAAAAAAAACTTTTTGACCTAGTTCTCTATAACCTTAGCTCTGATACCAAACTGTAACACCCTCAAATCTGAGTATGCAGCGGAATATTGAATATCCGAGAGCGTTACATTATGGGTCAATAGCACAAGATATAAGAACGACCACTAAGTGTGACGTTTAAAAGATACATTGGATAAACAAGTTTATTCGTTTATTACATAAGCACAAGGCTTTAAATCGTTCTACGATAAAGTTAAAGACTTCGACATTTAGTAATTGTTCACATAACAATATTTTGACTCGAATCTCTAGCTTTGACATCCCAAAAGACCTCCAATGTATCACGGCATCTCATGCCCTACTGACCTGAAAAACATGCTTTAAAACGTCAACATAAAGTTGGTGAATTCATAGGTTTAATGTAACCAAAAGTAGGACCGCAAGATTTCCAAGTGTATGATTAAGCAACAGATGCAAACATCATCAAAAAGTAATTATTGTTTGCTAAGCTCATGACACCGAAGCTCGACCATTCTGTGTGCAATTAATTGCCAGAATATGCCCTTTACGATGTTCTAACCCGAAACATCCCAACCCGACATGGTATACGTTTGTTGTCCGGTACACCGGCACAGTGAGCGCTACTCACCCAAACGGGGATGTCAATCCCAAATAGATCTATTTATAACATTCGCGCTCGCATAATGTAATTCCCAACTACGACTATGCAATTGACAGTTCATGATAATGGGCTCAGTGGGTTATCGCTACTTAGGCAAACACATAACCATTATATAAAATGTACCCTTGCGTCCAGTTTGTAAAACAAGCATGTTATCACCCCAAAGATATAAATCATTTATATAATTGTAAAAATGTGGGGCCATGAACTCACCTTAGCAGGTAGTTCCCAGTTTGATATAAATATCCAAGCAGGTATCGAAACCACACCGTCAAATACCTAAGTAAATACGGTCACGTCTTAGTTTACTTGTTTAAACTAACGACTCTATATATAAACTAAATTTCATTTTAAGTTTATATATACTGTTATCACTTGTGTTTATATATACTGTTATCACTTGTGTGGTGGTGCCCACGATTAATGTATTTACTATTTCGATGAATGTCGTAAACGTGAAATCGTTATTTAATAAATATACTTTATTTATTAAAATCGTTATTAATTTAACCCGTTTATAATCCGAATATACTTATATTCGATTGTCTTGTTAAACGCTTAATTAATTCACTTTCGTTAATAAAATACCTCCTGGTAGTTATAGTTATTACTACTGGTAGTGTTGTAGTTCCTACTGGTAGTGTTGTTACTACTGGTAGTGTTATAGTTCCTACTGGTAGTGTTATAGTTCCTACTGGTAGTGTTGTTACTACTGGTAGTGTTATAGTTCCCTGTCTGGTAGTGTAATAAGTTCCTACTGTAGTGTTGTTACTACTGGTAGTGGTTATAGTTTCCTGCTTGGTATGTTATAGTTCCGCGAGAAGTGTTATTACTACTGGTAGTGTTATAGTTCCTGCTGGTAGTGTTATAGTTCCTACTGGTAGTGTTGTTACTACTGGTAGTGTTATAGTTCCTGCTGGTAGTGTTATAGTTCCTACTGGTAGTGTTGTTACTAGTGCTGAGTTTTTATATTAATGATATATATCTCGTTTTTGGCATAACTTTTTCGTTTTAGAGTTACAAGACGATCCTTATATGAAACGATCGGTCTAAGCAAGCTCCTATCAATTATATCTAAGCAAAAATCAGATTATCCAATTTCCGATCCTCGTTCAGCGTGCCAAACTTTCTGATCCAGTAAGCTCATTACACATTCTGGCTAAAAATCCGTTTTTTGACCAACAAGCTCATCAAAACTACATCTAACATGACAACAATTATACTTACCCCCCTTAATCGTTTCATACGTTACTTGTTACATGAAATCGATAGATAACCATCTATATGCATTTCTAAGCCTTGTTCTTTGCGTTAAACATTAAAGTTTACGTGTATATTCGTGTTTTATGAATCCTAGCACCACACACGATTTCAAATGATAACATATATGCGTGCGTGAACCATGCATGGGTCGAACCACGCGTGTTTCACGTACCCTTGAGTTATAAACTCGATCAATAAGCAAACTTGCAATAAAATCGACATTTATACGAGTAAGAAATCAACACGAGTGCGAGTTACGACTTACAAAAGGGTCCTAGCTTTGTGTCCGTTTCTTCTTACACCCAAACATGTAATATTAAAAGCTTCAAAGCTTATAACCCCGTTCCTTTAGCTCGTGTCAATGTCCTCCCTAGGGTCACTTGGACTTAAGAAATGCAAAAAGGGGTTCGAGTGTGGTTTGGTTTTGGGAAGTGACGAGTGAAATATAAGCCAAATGGGTTGTGTGGTTTCTTGAGAGAGTTTGATAAGTTCTTGGAACTCATCACTAGTGACTAGCAAGTCTTATTTATAGAGAGTGTGAGCTAGTCAAGTCTTCTAGTCACAAACTATCGAACGGCCCTAGTACTACTTTAGGAGTTCTAGTTTGCTCAACTTGATCTTTAATACCAATCCCATCAAGGGACAAGAACTTTAATATTTGAGTGTTGTTCAAAATTTGGCTAGATAGCAATTAGCATATCGTGGGACTTCCTATTCAATAATCACAACACACACAACACAAAGAAATGGGGGGGGGGGGGGGGGAAGGGGGGGGGGGAAAGGGGGGAGGGGAGGGAGGGAGGACCAAGTGTCTAGATATTTGCAAATATCTTATATGAGACCAGAATGGTGACTAGCTTTAATGAGTTAAGGGAGGTACATGCTTTTCCTAAGACTTTCTAGTAGATTTAAAAGACTTTGTGATCATTGATAATCACCTAGGATGATTTGTTTGGCTCTTTTGGCCACATTCGTGGGTTTTGAGACACTAGCACAAGATTTTTGATTAAATCTTGTGCTTAGATATTTTAAATGTGTACCGGTTTAAGTCTAGGTAAGTCTAGGTATTTCCGTGGTGCGTCTAAGTTTATTTTATTGCGAAACGTAAGTCATTTACGTGACCAATAAAAATTTAAAACTGAGCAAGTTTGATAATTATTACTTAAATAATTACTAGACACTTACTGGACATAAACCTTAATTTATTTGGTGACCATTCTCGTAAAATGATTTCTTTTTAGTCTACGCGATTTAGCTTAAACATCAAAATTAAAAGTAAACGCGTATCAGGATAAAGTAAATTGTTGACATTAAAGAGTCGTACAATACGTGAAAATCAGAAATGTTACAGATAATATGTGGTAGAAGCCTTATAACACACATTAAATAATCAATGTGCCGTTTTCGGTTTTAAAAAATAAATATGCGGTGCGGTGCGGTTTTTGTGGTGCGGTTTTACAGGTAAAACCGCAACCACACCGCAAAATATGGTTTTTCTTTTTTCTTAAAACCAAACCACGGCTTTTGCGGTGGTGCGGTTTTTGTGGTGCGGTTTTTTGCAGTTTTGCGGTTTGCGGTGCGGTGCGGTTTCTTCTCACCCCTGATTCTGGATGTGATAAGATTCAGGTTAATTAAGAGTCATCAAAAGTGATTATGTGGATTCTGTTGCTAATGAATGGGAAATCAACACCCAAAAGCTCTGAGTGGTCAATGAATGGTTAAGGAGGTGTTTGGATATTGAAATTACAGCATCAAAAATAACTCATTAATGTTGAATAAACAAATGGCTGGTATCTTGAAGTTCCTATGCTTCTAATAAGGTATTTCAAGTATATTAATTGGCCTTGGGTGGAATTAATGTATTTGATCAAGCTTGTTGGTTTCATGAGATACTTTATAAGGTAGTTTCTTGTTTTTTTTAATAGTCTAAAAATGCATCGAAGTTTTCCTCTTTTTTTTGCAAGCATTCAACTTTTAATTATTCTTTTGTGTGCAACGAATATGCTAATCTTTCTATTGTAGCCATGGTTAGTAATAAATCTGACGTGACATTTTATTAACTCATTTATTCCCGTTTTCCGTTAGAATTTTACCGTTATACACTTTGGGGGGTCCGTTTTGGCAAAAATAAAGTACCAGGTTTGGGTGTAGGGTTTCATATCACTTCTAAACACTTAACCACGATCAAAATTCACAATCACCAAAATCAACTTCTTCCCCAATTCATCCTTAACCCCAATTAAAACAATCACTAGTTCTCGTTATTTAATAATAGACAGATACTCCAAGAACCCTAATTTATGTAATAAGGTATGTCAAAATTTCTTACTTTTTATATTTTTTGAATCGATTGTGGTTAGTTTTCCCTAATTTAATTTGTTGAAGAACCCTAATTTTTTTCTTTAATCTATCAGAATGATCCCTGGTACCAACCTGCATCAATTTGATGTTTATAATGATGGCTACTTTGCCCATTTATCGTTAACTTATGTTGACGGTATCATCCTTGAAATTGCTGTTCCAAGGATGCCTTATGAACATTTGGCTGAATTTTTAGAAGAAAAGTGTGGTTGCTACTTTCAAGGCTTGTATTACCAAGTACCAAACCAAGACTTAGAAAGGGGTTTAGTTAGGGTTAGTGATGATAGGTCGACCTCTTACATGTTTGATGTTGAAGAAACATTTGGTAGACTTACTCTTTATCTTGATCACTTAGATATGAATCTTTCAGAGTATTTAAGTCAAGCTATTACATATGACATGGATGATTTGGTATCTAAGAAAATAGGCCCTCCCAAAAAGAGGTATTGCAATGACTTTTTTGTAGATGAAATGGTTAATTGGCTGAAGCTAGGAATAGTACTACACAGGGTGTTTAAGCTAGGACTAGTACTAAAAACAAGGGAAAAGAAAATGTTAGTGAAGATGCATCAGATGTTGTTGAAACTAGGATATGTACTGTTGAAGTTGACTCTGAGACTGAGTATGAGAGTGATGATGATAGTGACTATCAGTCAGATAAGTCAGTTGACTATCTTAGTCCTGGTGAAGATGAATTAATTGAACTTAGAAATAGGTTAAAAGCTAATAAAAAGGCAAAGGCTAAAGCAAAAGATAAACCAGATGAAGATATAAATGAGCCAAATGAAGAAAACAATATGCCTGCGGATAATGTTAGAGGTGAGACTTTTGAGGAACATGATATTTACATGAATGGGCTGTTGAAAAGTCTTAAGACTGTTGATAAAGATAGAATCACTGAAGATCCTTTCATTTCTGTTGAAAAACATGTGGAGAGGTATCCAATGTATGATGAAACTACACATTGGAGACTAAGGAAACCAAAGGTAAAAGCATATGAACTTTAATGTTTGTTTCTATTTTAAATTAACAAATGATGTATACTAACACATATATATGTTTATATTGCAGGTTGGTGCCCAGTTCAAAGAGTGCCTAACCTACTATGCTTTGGCAAATGGTTTTTCTCTGTGGCATGAAAGGAGTGGAGAAGTTAGGGCGGTAGCAAAGTGTGGACAGAGACCACCTAGGGTGTCTAATCCCAAGAAAGGTAAACAAAGAAAGCAGACCAAGTACCCTTGTGCTAGTAGTGATGACTTGCCTAAATGTCCTTGGAGATGTTATGATAGGTGGATGACTGATGAAAAAACTTTTCAATGCATATCCTTAAATGATGAACATACATGTGTTAGGAATTTTAACTTTGGTGCATTGGTCAACTATAAGTAGATTGCAAAAATCATTTGGTGATAAGATTAGGGCTAACCCTCATATCAGGTTGTGTGATATAGCTGATTTAGTGATGAAAAAGTATAAGTGTAAGGTCAATCTCAATCAATGTACAAATGCTAAGAAGTATGCATTGACAAAGTATGAAAATAGCATTGGTGAACATTATTCTATGCTTAGATCTTATGGAAAAGCTATTTTAGATTCCAATCTTGGGTCAACTGTAAAGTTAAGGGTGATTGTGAATCCTGATGGGAAAACTTACTTTGATAGGTTTTATGTGTGTTTTGCTGGACTGGCAGATGGATGGAAGACAGGTTGTAGGAAAATAATTACTTTAGATGGTTGTTTTCTTAAAAATCCTAATCAAGGTGAAATACTTACAGCAATTGGAAGGGATGGGAATAACCACATTTATCCAGTGGATTGGGCAGTGGTAAATGTTGAAAACAAAGACAATTGGACTTGGTTTTTGGAGTTGCTGGAAGAAGACTGGGATTGCAGCAGAGGCAATGGGCTAACTCTAATGTCTGATCAACATAAGGTAAGCAATTATATTTGTTATAAATTTTCCCAACCAGTTTATTTGTTCTTATTATATTAAATTTCATTTGTATAGGGTCTTATTGAAGCTGTTAAAGATGTAATGCTAAATGCTGAGCATAAACAATGTGCAAGGCATATTTATGAAAACTTTAGGAAATAATACCCTGGCTTAGAGTATAGGCAATTGTTTTGGCAAGCATCTAAAGCCTCACACCCTTAGCTTTTCAACAAGATTATGGATAAGATAAAGAGTGATAACCCAAATGCACATAAGTATCTTATGGATAAGAATCTAAAAACTTGGTCAAGAGCTTTTTTTGAGGTTGACAGAGGTTGTAAAGCAATAGAGAATGGCTTCAGTGAGTGCTTTAATAGTGTGATTGTTAATGTTAGACATAAGCCACTCTTAACTATACTGGAAGCCATTAGAGTGATTGTGCTTGAAAGGGTGAACAAAATGAGGGAAATTAGTAGGAAGTGGAACCCTGTGGTCTGTCCCAACATCAAAAAGAGATTGGAATGGCTGAAGGAACAACAAAGGTATTTTCCCATTCAATGTTGTTTGTTTTATATAACTTGTTTAGATTCACACTAATAACCAATAATTGCATATTTTGGCATGTAATATCTGTTGGTGGGAATCTTTTTGAGGTGAGATCAGGGAGTGAAGGATTCACAGTAGATAAAGGTAAGAGGACATGTAGTTGCAGGATGTGGCAGTTATCAGGACTACCTTGTATTCATGCAACAAAGGTAATATTCTTGATAGATAGGGTCCCTGAGAGTTATGTCCCAGCTTGGTTGAAACAGACATGTATTTTGTGGCTTACCACAACTATGTTAAACCAGTCCCGGGTATGAATTTATGGCCTGATCAGAGCATGTACTCCACTATCTTGCCACCAAAACCTAGAAAAATGTCTGGTAGGCCTAGAAAGAAAAGAATCAGAGCTATAAGTGAGGGTGATAGTTCAACTAGGGTCTCTAAGGTATGTCCACAAGGAAGTTGTTCAAACTGCAAAAAACCTGAACACAACAAATCAAGTTGCAAGGAACATGTAGTTGAACAAACATCAAAACCCAAAAGAGTAGTAGGTAGGCCTAAAAAGAAGCACCGAGTAGATGATTTTGAGGATGTTGATGTTGTTGAGAGAGGTCCATTGAATGATGAAGGTGCTAGTGGGACTAGAGGAGGTGATATAAGATCTAGAGGTAAAGGAGGTAGAGGAGGTGTTGTTGGGTCAAAAGGTAGAGGAGGTGCTAGTAGGTCAATAAGTAGAGGTGATGCTGGGTCTGGTGGTGCTAGTGGGTCAATAGGTAAAGGTGATGGTGGGTTAATAGGTAGAGGTGTTGGTGGGTCCAGAGGTAGAGGTGCGGGTGGGATAAAAAGGAAACCTGTGTCAACTGTTGGAGCACAAAAAAGACAAGGTAAGAAGAAGGTTGGGACTTCTGGCTGTGCTAAATGGTTTGGATTGCAAGATGAAGCAGAGCAGACTCAAGCTGAACCACAACAGACTCAAGAGCAAGTGCAGCCACAGGAACAAACTCATGAGCAAGTGCAGCCACAACAGACTGAAGATCAAGCTGAGATAGACCTGACCCCAGTAGAGCAAACCCAATAACAAACTCAGAAGCAAGTGCAGCCACAAGAACAACCACAGCCAGCTGCATTGAGGATGTCAAGTGCAAGAATCCTCCAAAGGAAGTTGGGAAAACAAGACAGTAGTCAAAACTTTGCCTTAAATCTTGACTGGTGTTGAAACAGTTGTTAATATGCCCATTTTGTACATGTGAGGGCATAGGTTGGTAAACATTAACTGTGTTTGGGTTTGTAATATTCGAACAAAGCCCAGAACAAAACTCATTAGTACCAGGATGGTACTACTAAGCTAAAAGCTAACAGTTTATGAATGAATCATCAATAAAATAGCGCATTTTGTACATCATACAGGCACTATTTGATGGTCATTCATAAACAATTATGATCAATGAAATCTCCAGGAGTTTCTTTTGTTATTATCATTGTTGAAAATCAATTAACTTTGTAGTATTAAAGGGCAGAAAATGTAAATAAATAAAGTGTAGGGATATATAATAAAGTGTATAAGTTAACACTTAAAAGGATTAAAGGGTGAAAAATGTCAAAAGTAAAAAGTTTAGGGGCAACATCTAACATTGGCTAAAAACGGAAAACGGAAAAAATGGGATAATAAGGTGTCACGTCAGATTTGTTACTAATCATGGCTACAAAAGAAAGATAAGCATTTTCGTTGCACACAAAAGAATAATTAAAAGATTAATGCCTACAAAAGGAAAAAGGGGATACTTCGATGCATTTTTAGACCATTAGCCCTTTTTTAAGCGAAGTTTGCATAAGACCCTAATTCGAGTGTTAATAAATTGTTAATCTAGTCATAGTGAAAAAACAATGTCCAAAAGAAAAACTACCTTTCCTAAAAATAATTGGAAAAAAAACAGGTGGGTGCTGTTGGTAAATTACTCAAGACTCGCAGGGCAACCCCTTTTTTTTAATTGATTCGCAACTAGATAAAGTGTGCACATATGAAGGCATGAAGCTCCTTTCGACCACTTGGTCCAGTAGCAAGTAACAAAGACCAGGACTTGTGTATGCGGCTACTTAACCATGATTCATTTGATCTCGGTTACAGTTGCAGCTATCCAAAGATACAAAGTCGCCACTTGTTAACTGCAGCTATTCAAAGATACACAGCCGCCCAAATAACTATCTTTCCCAGTATATATATAATGATAAATCAAAAGGCACATTCCCACCATACAATTTAGCACATTTCTTGAGTAAGCCCATAAAAGGATACATGTTGTTAAAAGTACATAAGATATGTGCAGCAAGGATTACTTTGGTACTTTCAGACTCTTTTTTATCCCCTCAATTCAAATGCTTTGTACTTATTACTCCTAGCATTCATCCGACAACAAAATCCTTAATCCACTAAATCTTCAGTCTTCAGTCGTGAGACAACAACCCAATTGTTTGCTATGATTATATGGATCTAGATGTAAACGTCAAATAATAGAACACCACCAGAAGCCTCTAAAAACCAAATGTACCAGCACAAAAAGAAACAAGAACAGATCATTATGATTTATGCATCAACTGAAATGATAGCAAGACTTCCTACGCTTTGAGAGCTTCTAAATAAAGAATATGTGGCATGAATTAGGGAGAAGCTAATTCATTGCTGGTTTTGGGGGGAAGCTTTGAAAGCTTCTAAATCAAGAATATGCTGCACGAATTAGGAGGAAGCTAATTCAGAAGCTTCTCCTTAACCAGAAGTGTATGGGTTACCTAGCTCGTGCCTATTACAGTATTTTTTCTACAAAGTACTACAAAGATGATTCATGTTGAAGTGCAGACTTGAAGTCAAACACCACAGAAGACGTCATCAGCATATGAAGCTTCATGGAAGTTCTTGTTCTTAATCATTATGTACTTGTTAGAAAATTATTGTAAGTAATTCTGTATATCGTCCCGTGGAGGAAGATTGTTGAGAATTCACTTTTACGTGACGACATTACAGAATTACCTTAGTTTATCATAGTCACATACGCGAGGACTAGAATAAGCAACTATGTATAGTTTAGAGGCGTATGGGCTATATATACCCCTCTATGGCTTCCATAGAGGGGTAAGCCATAGAGGGGTAAGCCATAGAGGGGTTGGGTCATTATTTTGGTGTTGAGTCATTTTGTATCCTTCATCCATTTTCCATCTAATATCAACTCCATCTTCCATCTCACTACTTTCTCTCATTAAAATGACTATCATGTGGTTTGACTCACCAAGACCACCGGATCATAGTTTTCGTGAATCTTGCAAATTGCTATTACAAGTTGAATGTCAATGAACCATGAGAAAATAACTATTCAAATGCAACACTGCTCATTAACTTTTAGTCTAACGTAACCACCATTAATAACTGATGAAACATGACAAAATTCCATAGATGTCGCACTCTTTCCTCCATTGCATGTACCTTTACGTTTAGGACCTGAAATGCCTGTCAATAACTAAGCTTAGTACCAAGTGAATTCATAACTTTTATAAGCTTGTGTAAAAAAATTGTGCAGCCAAATTTCAACCATAGCACAACATTTAGAACTTTTAGGTGCTTTGAAAATAGAGAGATGGTAAATCAAAATTTCAACCATAAAAAAATTGAAATTTTACAGCCAAATTTCAATGCATTAATGGACCATAGATCAAAAATTAGATTATATAAGTCATGTATAATTAATATTACAAGTAGTATACCACTAGTAAGCTCTGACCATTGTATTATATTGCATTGAGAGGTGTTATAGGGCATAACCATTAGGGACCGATGGCAACAAAGCAACGGATTAATTTGGAGTTGTTATTCCACATTAATTCTAAATTACAAAACGCAAAACATCAGGAAATAAT
>BQNB010044708.1:0-11580 GCA_026074375.1 Tanacetum coccineum | reverse complement strand
GACTATCTTTTTGGCGCCATTTTTCCTAAAAAAGACCCTATATAAAGCAGCATGTGTACATAATACTTTCAATTCTCACTTTCAATTCTTCAGCGAACATGGCAAACAATCACTACGTGAAGACAACTTAAGAACCTGGAAATGGAATGAAGTGATTGATGTGGATGCACATAAAAGAAAGTTGTATCAAGTATTTGACGAGGATGAAGATGATGAAGACTATGGACATGTTTGAGTTCTTATAAATGTAAATCCTAATACCTAATAGCATTAGGATATTTTTAGTATTGTCTTTGCAATGTTTCCTTCCAATTTGTTCCTTAGTTTGTTTCTGTTTCTAGGTTCCTTTAATAAAGGATTAATAGCTTATTAATCTAAATAAGTTCTTTTCATAAGTATTAACTTTGTGTTTGTGTTTCTGTTGATAAGTAGTGTACATCTCAGCTTATACATCTCTTTGTTCCTTAGTCCTTTGCTCATATCAGTTACCAAAAACGAATTTTGTTGTTTGTTCATAATTACTGTACATCGATTAGTACATCTCTTTCATAAGTATTTAATACTTGGCGAAATGTCATCAAAAGAAGATGTACAGTAATAAGAAAGAAGATGTGCTGTAACAAGTATTAATCCACCACAATTGTTCCTTACTTTCTTTGTCCATATCAGTTAGCAAAAACGCAAACATGTAACAGGAGTCATGTTGAGCTTTAACATGTCCATTTTGAGCTTTAACATTTCCATGTTGAGCTTTAACATGTCCATATCAGTTACAAAATGCTACACACATTCCGCCACATTAGCAGCTTATGTGAACCCAAAGGAAGCTGCAACCGTGTTCGATCTACTGTGTCGTGAAAACATGTTTGTTCAAAGTTAAAGTTTTTCATGCTAACCCTTTTATGGCCATTCAATATTGACTCTATAATGCAATCAAAAACATGTTTTTATGCTGAAAATAATGACCCTTTTTTGGTTGTTTTAGAGACAATATTTTTAAGATGACCATCTGAGATTAATTAAAAGGACGATGAACCCATGCAGGGCTTAACAAAATTAAAATATTTTTTAAGTTGACAAAATAGATGGATGTTGACCAATGGTTCAGAGAAGTTGTTGGAGAAAATCCTGGTTGGGAGAAAAGTATAAGAAGTTTAAATTTAAATTATACTAGATCAAATTAATGATAAGTTTAAAATGTATTTTTTACATCTAAATACATTTTTGGTGTTTAAAATAAATGACACAATGTGTTTAAAACTTAAATAATGAGGTTCATGTTCGTGTATATATATACTTCTCATACTTCATTTAGTTTACCTATTTGATTGAGGTTGTTCTTTCACATATACTTATAAAGTTTGTTGTCGCAATATTTAATGCAAATTAGCAGTCACATTATTTTGATCTCCAATATGTTCATGTGCAGTTATTAAAGCTTAAGGAAAGACGAGTGCATCCTTCATACATATATTTCTCATTGAATATTTGATTTCTCATTCAACGGTTAGTCTCTTGATTTTTTAATAGTGTCTCATGCATCTTATTATGGCTTATTATTTATAGCCATTTATAATGAATCCTTCATACATCTGATTCAAGCTGATGTGAAACAAACTTAGATATATGTAATAGTAAGTGTTTATTGGCTGACTTTTGTAGAAATTGACATATAAGAGATCCCTATGAAACGTACATATGGAGCAAGAAAGAAATTTCATATTTGATTAGCCTACCAAACTAGAAACATGTAGCTTATAAAACGACATATACCAAATTAGAAACCTGTAGCTTATTGTAGTTTACCTATTTATCTTTCATGCTATAACTGTATATGTAGGGTATATCAAAAATAACATTTCATATAAAAAAGGTTGTAGTTGTTTAGTTATATTATTTTTCATGCTTATTATAAGTGTACGGATAAAAAGTTTGACATTGATGCATAAGGGAAACTTCATATTAAATTAGCCAAAACATTATATACAAGGGTGTATAGAGTTTGCTTATTTGAGTTGCAAGATGTCAGTTATACCATATTAGTGAAAGTCTTATTTGGGTCAGTGACCACTCAAGCATGCCATGCCATTATTTCAACTCCATACAAATATGTTTATATACATCCAAGCATGCTATTAGCAGCCTACTGTATCATCACTTTTTTTTCCAAGAACTATAATGTATGACACTTTATAATAGATACCTTTATATAGTTTAGTTGATAGATATAATGCATATATCCCATTTACTATATAAGAATCAGATGATGATACTGCTTGATCGAGTAACTTATATCAGTTGTAGCTAATCATCATTGTATAGGGACTCTATTACCTTTATATAGTTCGATGTTCTCTTTCACCTCAACAGGAGGAAATATAAACAGAGAAATAAATGATGGACGCGGGTCTTATGCATTTCAGATAAACGACCACAATTACCATCGTATAGGGACTCTATTACCTACACACGCAGACGGACGTCCTAGGTTTGCCCAGTTGTATATATATATATATACACACACACACACACATATGACACCGAACATGATACATTTTGATGTTATAACTTCTACATGTCATTTCAGCTTATTAAGTTTTTTTTTTAATTTTAGATGTTATAAGAATTCCCAAGTTATAAATAACTGTCTACCCGTGCAACGCACGGGTATTGTTCTAGTTGAGTGTTGTCCTGTGTGCATTCATGAGTATATGAAAAAAAATCACCTCCCATTCCAAAAACAAACATCCCATTTTTGTCACTATTCACACACCAAAACTATGATACGAATTTACTCCAATTGTACTCAACCGCGCGCCTGCAATATTTGTATCTACTCGCCAAACTTTCAGAATCTTTTCTTCTTTCTTTCTCTAATGGCTTATTATTATTATTATTCATTTTCAACTACCTGTATCCGGCCATATATAATTTTGTTTAATCACATTCAACCTTCAACTCAATGGCTTCAGTCTCCACTGCTTACGTCACTCTCATAATCATACTTCTGTTACCGATTACTCGATCGTATTCGTCGAGCGTTGGAGTTGAATACGTTTCCAGACTTATCGAAATTCAGGACCGTAACATGTAACACATTTTGACAATGGCTTCTACATGTCTTTGTTTTTTAGTTTCTTTGCCCATATCTTAAACCTTTTGATGTTATAACTTCTACATGTCATTTCAGCTTATTAAGTTTTTTTTAATTTTAGATGTTATAAGAATGGTTACGGTTTAACCGACTGTTAAATACTAAATTTCTATAATATTGAATCACTTTTGATTCAAATTTATATTATTCTAAACGTCTACGATCTCATTAAATCACTTACCGGGAAATCTTCCCGCGCACAGTGAAAAACATCACCAACGCGTACCAGCATGACAATAAATTAAACTATGTCTAAATATCTTGGGTCATTCTAATAAACTTATTTTATTAAGTTATTCCGTAATGTAACCCTTGCGGATTTTCCAGTCTCATAATGTTCTATTCAGTCCTTTGACTTTTTGACTTTTACTGTTTTCAGTCAGGATCAGTTACCGTATTAACGGTAGTCAGTTTATTAAATATTTGATCAATAGTTCAGTTATTTCTTTGATTTTCTTATTGTGGATAATTATATCTATATTTGATCAATTTCCGGGAGGTTGTCCCGCAAACGGCTTAAAATGTCAAACAACGCGTTCCGACACGTCCGTTAATGGTCCATATTAAAGTTAAAACAATTTAACTTATTTACCTATAGTGTGAATAGTCAAAGTTTAAGTAAATACATTTTTACATCTATTAAAAATACAAGAAAACTTCGGGTCACATTTTAATCACAAACTATAAGCATTAAAAGACCCGACAAGTGACAAAACACACCTAGGATCCCCCTAGGAGGCCTTGGACGTTCGAGCCCCACAAGGGGAACCACAAGGCTAATTTTTAGCTCATTTGTTCCCTTGTGCAAGCCTTATCCCTATTTTTGCTTTCAAAAATTCACATAGTTACAAAACACACAAAAGACCCAACAAAATATTTTCTCTTCCTCTCTTGGCTGATTTCGAACCAAAACACACACATAAATCCATATTTTTTTTACTTTGATCAAGAACATGAAGGTGTAAACGTTCCGAGTTGATTCTAATGGTCGTGGGTACATAAAAACAACGTTTGAGTTGTCGGTTTCGTGTTAATCTCATCTTCAAAACCCTCTTTGTAAGTCATCATTCTTTTAAATATTTTTGTACTTTTGGATGTCTAAAGATGCATATATGTTAGTTGTACGGTGCGTTTGTTAAAAATCGAAAACGAAAAGTTTATAAAAACTCATTAAGGGCGCGTTTGGGTCGAACAAAAAAGAAAAGGAAAAACAAGGATTTGTCACTTTAATATTTTGGTTGTGGTGGTGATAAAACTTATTTTTGTAATATAGATTATAGCCTATTTGGCTTATTTATAAGCACAAAAGTACTTATTTTGGGCTTATGTTGCGTCGAACACAAAAAGAAACACAAAGAAAATGGTTTTGGTCATTTACCTCTTTTGTCATATTTTTGTAGCTTATTGTTATAGCTTATTTTGGTAACTAAAAGTACTCGTAGCTTATCGACTTGTTTTTTTAGCACTATACGGCTTATTTGGGCTTGTTTGGTATTCGGCCCAATAAGGGGCAAATAAGTCACGGCTTATTTGATACCTTATTGAGGTCATGGCTTATTTTGTGGCTTCATTGTAGCTTATTTTGATATTTAGAAACACGCGTAGCTTGACGGCATAATAATAAGCTAAGGATAGCTTATTATGGGCTTAAAAGGCCACAGCCTAATAAGCTAGGTCCAACCGTGGCTTAGTCTTGGTCCGTGAGCCTTGGCTTGTGTTGTGGCTTATTGGTTTAGCTTATTTAATACTAGAGGTGTTTATTTGGTTGACTTATTACTTTGCTTATTGGACTTTATTATTTTCGACTAATTGTTAATTTCGAGTATAACGTTATTGGACTAACTAGTAGAGGTCATAATGGACTAATTATAGACTAAGGACTAAAATGTAAGGTTTTGGACTACTATTGGGCCTTAAGGCCCAATAAGTAAAAGACTAGTGATTTAAAGCGTTTTAAGCAAATTTTGATCGATTTATATTTGAAGCTATTAAAAGGGTTAGAATGGTCTTTTGGAAGATACGTTTTGATAAAACGTCACGAAAACATAGATTTTGGCATTTTATCAGAAATTATTGATTTTAGGAAAGTGTTTAAAAAAAAGACCTTGAAAAACTTTTATAAACAAACGGGTCATGCTGAAATTTTATAAAAATAACTATACTTAGAAATATTTCATTAAAACTTACTTTTTCAAAGACCGATAAAAAGACGAAATAATAAAATATTATTATTTTAATAAATCGACTAAAAGACGAAAATTATGTTTCATAACTTTATAAATTATAAAAATCTTACCATTCACCTTGCGTATTTATAACGTGTTAATACACATACTATAATCAATTAATCTAGATAACTTGGCCTATTGGGGGTAAATTGCCGAAACATGTCTAAATTCTTACTTCTTTAAGTTTTCATTTCTCGGATTCCTAATTTCTAAAGTCTCAATTCTATTGAGTTCTTATTTCTATAATTCTAAGTTCTTAAACTCTTATTATCGGATTTCTAATTTCTAAAGTCTTATACACGAAGTTCTTATGACTATGATCCTTATTTCTTATGGTCTAAATTCCTAAATTCGTATTCCTTTAAAAGCATAGGATTTATCGAGTCAAACTACTTAACCACCACACATCAATGATATGGAGTTTTTACAACATTTAAGCAAATGCTTTTACAAATACTATTGCAAACGCTTATGCATTAAGTCGTTTTCATACAATATATCACTAAAGTAAAACTTATTAATAGGTCGTGGTCGGGTACCGTTGCGCGTTATTTAGTGATCATCTATTTTCAGCTACTATCATCTTATTGAGGTGAGTTCTCGTAGCCTCACTTTTTAACTCTTTTTCCTTGGGGGGAAAATGATATTCAAATCTATTTTAAACGGTTTTCACTACTGTGCAAAACTGCTTATTCTTTAGACAATGCTATGTGCCTATGATTGCGTGTATAAATGCTATGTGAAGACTATGTGAATGTTATGCGAATTCTATGAGATCTATTTATGTAAAGTTCTATGTGAACTTTTGCACCATACTATTTAGCCGACCGTGTCGCTCCAGCCCGCAGGCGATAGGTTCGGAGGACTATAAGCGCGCAGGATACTATGATTGTTGTTTGGTTTGGGATACCCGGTATGATGGTTTGATGTGTTGAAATTCTAAAATCTATTGCATGCGTTCTGCTTTCATATTGCACAATTGTCCACTATTTAAATCTTGACACAACATCTGGGTTTTCTTCTAAACCTACGAGCTCACCAACTTTATGTTGACCTTTTCGAGTTTTCAGATCTACATTTATATATTGAAGGTATTAGAAACCAGGACTTCAATTATCGGGATATTTTCGAAGCACAAGAGCTTACTATCATTTTAAAACTATATTTCATAAGTCTTTGTAAACCAAATTTCTGGTAATTATACTTGGTGTAATCTTGTATCTTGTGCAAATGAAATCATTAAGTCGCATTTCCGTGTTTCCGCTTTTAGCGGGGTGTGACACTATAGCTTAGGTTTTCATGATAAGCAAGTCGTGATATTTATATGGCCACTACGTTCCGAGTTTACACGTGCTTGTTTGAATTGCGATTCAAATTCACGAACACTTGATAACAGAGAATCATTTACACTCAACATAGTAGCATCACCTGCACTCATGTCCTCATTTGTTATACTTCTTTTAACTAGAATGAAATATGGATGATAGTGTGTGACTCTGTGTTTAGGTTTTAAGTCAAAGTTATCTGACGTATGAAATGGATATGGTATCCCACATCAGAATGTGAAGAAAACTAGCTAGAGTATGTTGGTTATAAATTAGAAGAGGAAGGTGTAATATAAGATACCTTTGTTTAAATTTTTTAAACAATATCCAAAAAGCTACTCTTTATAAATTTTTGAATTTTTAGATGGGCATCTTTTCTGATATGTTTTTCAAATTTTGACAAGTTTCCAAGTATATAAAGAATTTCCTAAAATAGATTTAACTAGTTTATGTTTAAGCCATGACTAGCATTACACTAGTTCAATTCAATTAACAACTAATAATTTCTTTCAAGTAGAGTTTATATGACCATGGTTGTTAAGATTTCGATCATGAAGGATCTTACGATTTTATAATATTTCAAAGCAAAAACGATTTAGATCCTACATAAGATCTTTGCATTCTTAAGAACTTATAGGATCCCGATCTTGACCATAGAATCTTAAGATCTACTCCGATACGACTGTACTTTTCTTGAACCACAAATTAAATAACTACAAATTTATGGGTTATGTTACGTAGAATTAAAAAATAACATGTTAATCTTCTTAAACATTTTATAATCATAATGTAGGACGACATTTATATGAAACATTCATATAATTTTGTGTTTCTGATATATAATAATTTGTAGATTTGTATAATATTACAAAGACTATTAAGATAATGACATTGAAGTAGGATCTTACGATCGGGATCTGACTTTACAATCTCGATCTTGCAAAGACGAAAATGATCATAGATATGATCCCGATCTTAAAAACCTTGAATATGACCATAAGAAAACAAATAAAAAAGATTAAACACTTATATGTACAAGTAATCTTGGCCACGATCAGGGCTCGTCCTGAGTATTTTGATGCCCTGGGCGAGACGAGAAAAAAATGCCCCCGCTAAATAATGTAAATTAACGACTATTTTAGATTTGATTTTAACTAGGTGCAAACAATTTTAAAATGGTCACGCGAACCTTATATTAAGAGAGAATCTAATCGGGTAGTGAATTAATAAGTCAAAATGTCATGAAACATGGTTACGTTAGCTAGAAAAAAGTTAACAGCTACCTTATATAAAAAAGCTAAAAACACCTTGTATTATTTTTGTATATGGAACAATTAAATATTAATCATAATTAGCGGAAATTGTTATTTTTAACCAAATTTGTTAACAATTTGTTCCTTAGTTACGTCAATACAATAGTTACTATTACCTAAAGTAAAATTACTTCTTCTGTTGAATAAAAAGTAAGACTACTTAAATGATAAATCTATACTATTATATAAAGCATTTATAATGTGGGTCCCATCAAAAATTAAGATAAGGAGGTGCAAT
The DNA here is from genome assembly GCA_026074375.1 of Tanacetum coccineum. Taxonomy (NCBI): domain Eukaryota; kingdom Viridiplantae; phylum Streptophyta; class Magnoliopsida; order Asterales; family Asteraceae; genus Tanacetum; species Tanacetum coccineum. The sequence goes on along the minus strand of BQNB010044708.1, from coordinate 3,322 downwards.
CTTGACCATCCATCTTATTTTAGAAAATCACATCATAGAGTGACATGTGTCACTTCTTATCTATCTATACTACTATATAAAGCATTTATAATGTGAGACCCATTAAAAATTAAGATAAGGAGGTGCAATCTTGACCATCCATCTCATTTTTGGGAATCACATCAAAAAGTGACATGTGTCACCTTTTGATTAAAAAATCACCTTTATTTTCAAATTGAAATATCTTTTTATCAATTTAATTTTATTATGATCTAATTTCACCATATTTTTTAAAATTTTGTGCTCTTTAATTCAACATACATTTTGTTATATTTTATAATTTTTTTATTTTTTACATTTTAATGGGTTTATTTTATGTTGATTTATATTTTTTACAACTTTAACCTTAATTAAATATAAACTTGATACGTTAAAACTATATACTTTCGGAGAGTATGTTGTCTCTTTACATGCGAGAATGATGATGTTAATATGGTGTTGCGGGAAAGCTACGGGAAACCCAAACGAACACATACAACGAACACATACATTTAAAGTGTTGTGAAACGAAATTACTAAGCGGGTGAAAAATTGCGTAAAGAGTTGAGTTAGTAAATTTTCTATTACCGCCGCTATGCGCGGGTAACCAACTAGTAGTAATAAAAAAACCATATAAGATAGACTTGTTTTGTTTCTCATTCAATTCATTTTATCTTAAAAAATACAAATGAATAAAAAGTTCAACATACTCTCCATTTATTGAACCTCATAACGCAAAACATAAGCAATATATATTTATTGAACCTCTAAATGGCCAAATGATAATTTCTTAAATGAAGTAATTCATACACGTTGGTTAGGGCCTTAGGGATAGAAAGGAGGTGTTTAATATATGTAAGATGAGGGGTCTAAATTATAAATATTTTGAATGTCCTCAAATAAAATTGATAAATACTAAAAAAAAGACGTTGAATAGTCAGTCAAAGAACTGCTTTTTCATCTTCTTCCTATCCTCTCTTTCTTCAACCCTTGTTCTTCTTCTTTCATGGAAAATCACCAATTTTTTTTCTTTCATACATACGACTTAAAAAACTTATGATGCCCTCTATTTATTTGGTGCCCTCGGCAGTCGCCCAGCTCGCCCATGGCCAAAACCGGGCCTGGCCACGATGAACGGGTTGCCAACCGTGGTGTTTATATTTACAACTAAACAATAGTAGCATGAAAATGAAGTACGCAATGAATATACTTCAGTCATTATCAGGCTATGCAGAATATATGGTTTCCAAATAGGAAGGTACATAAAATCTTACAAAATCATGTTTGTAATTATTATAATATTCTAGAATAAGAAATGGATTTGGTATCCCACATCGGAGTGTGAAGAAAACTAACTAGAATAAGTTGGTTATAAATTGGAAGAGGATGGTGTAATATAAGGTAGCTTTGTTTGAACTTTTTAAAAATACCGACAAAGTTTCTCATTTTCAAATTTTTTAAATTTGTAAATGTGGATCTTTCCGGTATGTTTTTTAAATTTTGACAAGTTTCTAAGTTATGGGTATGTTTGGTGAAATGGGTTGGGGCTGAGGCTTGTGTTGGGGCTTAGGCTGGGGCTGGAGCTTAAATTATAAGTCGAAATTGAAGTTTGTATTTTTGGAAACTTGTTTGGCAAATGGGCTGGGGCTGGGGCTTATTATTGCATAATTACTAAAAAAGACGTAATTAAATAAATTTTTAGTATATGTTAGATATTTTTGTGGGTACATAAATAACTTATGGTTCAAAAGTCTCGAGCTAAAGTTTTTAGCCCTTATTATGAGACTTATTTTATAAGTCGGCTTATTTTAAAAGCCTTTTCATAAGCCCGCGTGACAAACGAGACTTATTTTATAAGCCGACTTATTTTAAAAGCCCAAGCCCCCATAAGCCTTTAAAAGCCTTCAACCAAACACAGCCATAGAGAAATTTTCTGTATAGTTTTAACTAGTTTATGTTTAAGCCATGACTAGCATCTAGTTCAATTCAAGTAACAACTAATCATTTCTTTTAAGTGGATTTAATATGACCATAAGAAAACAAATAGAAAAGATTAAAGACATACATACAAGTAATCTTGGCCACGATGAATGTGGTTGTCAAATAGTTATATTTGTAAGTATGTAAAGGATTTGGTGTCTTCTCATTAATCATCGATACATATAGTGTACAAGAATATTTTAGAGCTTGGGCTTGAGCCCATACAAATAATAAGATAAACCCAAAAAATAATATCGACTAACACTCCTTCGCAGTTAGAGCAGGAGGACACCGAACGCTCAAACTGATACAAAACTCTTCAAACGAAGCCAAATGCAAGCTTTTGGTGAAAATGTTTGCATACTCATAGCGAGATGGAACATGTAGAACTCGAACCTCACCAGCAGCAACCAAATCTCGGACAAAATGAATAGCAATCTCTATATGCTTCGTACGTTGATATTGAACCGGATTAAAAAAATAAATAGACAGCACTGACATTATCACAATAAACAAACGTAGCATAAGACAAATGTGTATGCAACTCACTAAGTAAATTCCTCACAGGTCTCGGCCACAGCATTGGCGACACCACGATACTCAGTCTCTGCACTATAACGAGAAAACGTTGTTTGACGCTTAGAGGACCATGAGAGTAAGTTGTTGCAAAGAAATACACAATAACCGAAAGTCGGCCTCCGAGTAGTCGGGCACCAGCCTAATCCGCATCGAATAAGCAACCAATGATGTAGTAGATGAGGAAAACAACTGTAACGCATAGTCTAAAGTACCTCGAACATACCATCAGATCCGTTTAAGAGCCGAGAAATGAGGCTCCCGAGGATCATGCATGTAAAGAGAAACTTGTTGCTCTGCATAAAAAATAATAGGGCGAGTAAAAGTGAGATGTTGAAGAGAACCCGCAAGACTTCGGTATAACGTCGGATCAGAAACCGGATCACCATCATCACCCAATTTGGACTTAGTATCAACAGGAGTCCGATTGGAGTTACAACCAATCATATGAGCCCGCGAAAGAATCTCAGTAGCATACTTACGGTGTGATAAAAACATCCCTGAAGAGTAACGCGTAATAGAAACACCCAAAAAATAATCAAGAGAACCCAAATCCGTCATAGAAAACTCCTGATTTAACGAAACAATTATCCACTATAACTAAACTTCAGATGAGGCAGTGATTACAATAGCATCAACATATAATAGCAAATAAGCAGTGTCAGTCCCATGATGATTTATAAACAATGATGAGTCACAACGACTATGACTAAAACAAACTCTAGTGATATAACCAGCAAAATGCTGA
>BQNB010044707.1:0-44725 GCA_026074375.1 Tanacetum coccineum | reverse complement strand
ATATATTTATTAAATACACGAAAACATTTAACGGTCGTTAAGTGTGACAACCCGAGAATTTCCGTTTAATAAATTAGCCGTTTCCGTGTAGTAATTTGAATTTTTAAAAGTTTCGTTATGCTTTTCCGTTTAACCGGGAAGTTGTTTCGTTATTATCTGAGAATCGTCTCCGGGAGCGAACCGGGACACCAATCGTTGTAGTATTTTGGCAATAGCCACGTTTTCATGTTTTAAAGCAATGTTTAAAATTTCGTAATTTTCTGTTTTACCGTTACTCGTTTCGTTATTTACGTGATCCGTGGAATTTAACTACACTTTGTTGTGCATGCATGCTTGGAAATTAATTCATCAACTAGCACTATGATCCTAGAATGTGGGAAATCATTTTTGGTCCCCCTCTCCTTGCCTTGTCTCGTCCGAAATCCACACACCAACACCATAGATGCCATTTTTGAATTTGAAAATCAAGGAGACAAGCTCCCTACAAAATGGCTTGTACAAGGTCCTTCTATGCTCCCATTCGCGGATCATTTCGGTCCCCCTTTCTCCCTTGTACTCGGCCGAACATAGCAAGGCACCAAGTCTAGGTGCATCCCATCTCATGCAAATATATAATCACCAATCCTCATTTTGTTTCTCATTCACACTTAAACTATTTCTCTCACTAGAACATACACACACTTTGTTCACTCTTTTTCCTTTCTCTGTTTGAGTTCGGACGCCAACAAACACCCACCCAAATCCATTTTTTTTAATCTTTGATCCACCATTTGAAGATATATTGTTCGTATTGATTTTTAGTTCATCCGGGTAATTTGTAAAACAACGTTTGGGTTGTTTTCGATTTCTAATCCACCTTTCGTCGTGTTTCTTTGTAAGTCATTCTTACTTTTTCATAAATAAGTTGTACTTTTGCATTCGTATGATCATTCCGAACAAGGTGTACAAAGCGGATCGTTGTGGAAATCATTATTAGTTTTCTATAAAACTACAAGTCTCAAAGTTTAATATTTTGTTTATAAATGGAAGAACATAAAAAGTAGTTGTACTTTTGCGTTTAAAAAATTCGTTGTGACTATGTTGATATATATATTGCTATATTTACGGCTATATCGATTATATAAGATTTATCGTAGGTTGAGTTAAATATTGTTGGCGAAGAGATTTAGCGAGATGTTTGTTTTGTTGGAAGCGTAAATTGAATGTCGAAGAGGTTTAGGTTTAGATCGGATTTGTTGCGATATTTGAGGTGTTGTCGAAAATAGATCGGATAATCTTTCGAGTCAGTAAAGGATGTACTTTTGTAAAACGGATGTTTTCACGTGTCAAGGTTAATAAAAATGGAAAGTCAATATTTTTAGAAAGGTCATGCCGAAATTTCGTAAACTTTATAAAAGCGTCGAAAATATACTTTTATTATCAAACTTATGATAAAATGTAGAAAAACGTAAGTGTCGAGTTTAGGTCAACGTTTTTAGTTATTGAGTCAACGTTGATGTGTCGAAATACACTAAAAGACGAAATGCACTAAAAGACGAAATACACTAAAAGACAAAATACACTAAAAGACGAAATACACTAAAAGACGAAATACACTAAAAAACGAAATACACTAAAAGACAAAATATTTTCTAAGACGTTTTGAAGTGTCAAGACTTGTCAAAACTTATAACTTTCGAAAGTATGTTTTAAAAAGAGATACGCCGTGTCTACTTGTGCTTGGATGATCAGTTCTTGCGTTAAGCGTTATCTGTTGTACATCATTCTTAAACGACAACTATATGATAGGTTGTCGCTAGAACCGTGAGATTCGTTTTCACCTGATTGATTCCTTTGATTTACTACCCGTATAAGGTGAGTTCATAGCCCCACTCTTTTACTCGTTTTGAATAAATGTTTTATAACTTGGGGTGAGAAACATTGCTTGTTTTTAAAACTGGACACAAGTACTTTGCGTGAGATTTTCCCTGTTTACGTGTTGCCTAAGTAGCGTTTAGACCACTACTGCCCCACTTATCATGAACCGTCAATCTCTTGACTGGAGGACCGGTCGAGGGAGCGCGAGTGTTATAAATAGATCTATTGGGATTAATTATCCCTATCCGGGTGAGTAGCGCTCACTACCCACGGGGTGCCCGATAAACGGATATATACCATGTCGAACTTAAGAAGGTAGTCTTGGTCAGATACCTCGGGGGCTTGTTTCAACCTAGCAATGTACTGCTATAAACGTAATTAGCTTCGGTGTCATGAGCTTAGTGCAACGTAAATACCTTTTTATGTGAAGTTGTATTTGTTATAACTGTCGCATACGTGTTGATATCTTGTGGTCCACTGTAACATCGTTTGAACTAAACCTATGAATTCACTCAACTTTATGTTGACCGTTTATGTTGACCGTTTTAAGCATGTTTTTTTCTCAGGAGGCTTAGCAATGGGAAAAATATGTTGATTTACTTAATGTGAAGGTCTATATTGCCTGTACCAGGTTTACGAGAGATTTATCTATGTCTTTGAATACCGTTGTTTGAACTTATTTAAGCTTTCCGCATTTTACACTTTGAATCTTTTAATTTAGTATCGATTGTAAATCTACTTTTTATTATTTTAAAACTTTGTCAACGGTGTTTATTTTTAAAACGTAACCTTAGAGGTCACGTTCTTTAATCTTTTACTGGAGATGCTCGAATAAAGTCACGTCTTCCACGACAAGGAACAAACGTATTCCGTCCAGGCCCCGTCTGGTGGTGTGACATTTTTTGGTATCAAACCATAGGTTATAGAGAACCAGTAGTATAAACTAGTCTAGGACAAATAACCAGGTATTTGATCCTACGTGCTTATGTGTCCTTACGTGACCTTACATAGTACGTATACATACTAAGTACTACTAAATAATATATACGTAGTAAATTACTAAGTAATATAATAATTCTAAGTCTTTCTTATTTCATCCTAATCATGACAATGCTCTATGACTCATTCAATTATTCATTTTGCATTCATCTCCATTACCCATATCACACCATTTTCATATTTTTTTCTATCATGCCAATGGTTAGATATAAAGATATTTAATTAACTTTGCTTGTGCATGTTAAGGCTATTTCATTAACTCAGATTCTTTCGGATTTATCAGAGGATAACGTGGGGACACCAGCTTGGACGAGTGATTGATCGGTGTTATTACAATACACCTCATTGCAATAGTTAATTACCCTAGTTGCAATATTATATATTATTATTACATGTACCTTGATTGTGTTTCGTGATTATGCAGATTATGATTAAATTGAGCTAAAATAAACTTTGTGAGCGAATGGTGAAACGACACGAAAAAGTGACAAGAAAAGAAGTAAAATAATGAAGAGTGAAACATTTAAACGTTCTCCAATATTGGCCTTAACTTCTTTCTATACTCCTTCGTCTGAGCTCCGTTTTAGTTGGTTCAGAAAGCCACGGAAAAAGGAAAAAAAAAGATCTTCACTTTTTTGAGATAAACTTCAAAAGAAAACAATTTCTAGAGTTGGGTCGGTAGTAAGATCTGTTCCAAGTTTCATCCGTGAAACAAGACTATTGGGCTTTTATTGTATTTCAAATTGCAGAAATTAAAAAATAAAAAAATTAAAAAAAATAATAATAAAAGAGAAAAAGTCAAGGTTGGTTTTGATTTTAGACGTGTGCACAACAGAAAGAAAAAAAGATTCCGGTCTAAAGTCTTTCATACACCCTATAAATATAACTTCCTCCATCCTAAATAGTGTCTAACTTTTTGACTTTCGAAGTTATTTTATATCAACTTTAAACTTAATTATTTCTTGTTTGTTATATAATACTTGATCAAAATGTAGAATAGATTAGTGTTTAAATAGATTTTTTCATTATAAATTTTCCATTAAGTATATATAACACACACAAAAATCTTAAGGTAAAGTTGATGGGAAAAAGACTAAAAAAAGTCAATAGATGGACACTTATTTAGGGACGAAGGAAGTACTAATTTGTCCCAAGATTGTGAAGAGGGTGAGACGACAAAAAGAAAAGCAAAATATTCGGTCAAAGTTTTATAAACTCCTGACGTCTCAAGAATAAGAAAAAAAAGAAAAAAGAGTCAGATCACCAGAAAATCAAAATCAATTCATTATCTCTAACATATAATGTGCGGCTCAAAAATTCTTGTAAATCTCTCCGGTAAAAGAGTATATGTTTGATCATGTATAAACGGATGTTATTTGTTGTCAAAACATAATTCAAAGATTCTAAAAGCATATCCTTTTAATTAGATTTAATTTATAAATATAATTACATTAGGTATTATTAAAAGTCATGTTATTGCGATCAACTATTCGTGCGCGAACCCAATTAGTGTATGGAGGTTAAACGATGTGTATGGTAGACATAACTTTGTACCTCAATTATTTCAACTGATTGAGTAATTATAAAAATTTATTTATGGGTGGGATTATCCGTAAGACATTTTATTGTTTGTCAACGATTCATGCCGAGTCTAGTTAGTTTAGGGATTAAGACGGTTCGTTTGGTAAACATAATTTGTGCCCAAAATTGTTATTTTCAAAAAATTCAAACTATGAAAGACATTAATAATAATCCGTCTGACTTAGTCATATCCATTTATCCCGTGAGCCGAGAGGATTGCTTTTCTTTAATGGTTTACAAATTCTTATTTTTTACTTGCTTATTTACTTTTTGTTGCTTATTTACATTCTAGTTTAATTATTAGATATCGGTTAATTTAGTTATTATTATTCAAAACCAAAACTTTTATTGATCCTGATCACCCAAAACTTAAATTAAATCCACCTACTCCCTCAGGATTCGGCCCTTTCTTACCATATCTATATAGGTTTAGTTAAGGTTTATTTTTGACCGGTACAACGACTCGATCAAATTTTGGCGCCGCTGCCGGGGACTGACTGCGCTTTTGGTTTAAGTTTTTGTTAATAGTTTTTTTTTTCCTTTTTAAAAAAAATAAATAAATAAATAAATAAAATATAATAAAATAATAATAATAATACAAAAAGATTTTCTTTTTCTCTTGTTTTGTTTTATTTGCTAATGTTTTTTTTTTGTATTGTGATGTGTGCATGTTTAGTCTATGCGCACTGCGTAGATCGTAACGTACATCCCGTTAGCTTTACTAATCTGAGTAATAGAAGTGCAAGTTTGAGGGAGGAAAAGCAGTTGAACGATTTCTACTAACCTTGACTTTGCAGGTTTAAAAGAGCTTTTCACAGAAATGTCAGACGACGATGCCAACGGAGCAGAATCCCCACCATGGATTCCTACTACAGACCAGGGAACTTCGAGGATCCCTCGCCGATTGTCTATCCGGCTGCGGCTAATGGGGCCGTGAGCAACTTCAAGATCCAGCCGAACCTCATAGCGATCTTGCCCGTGTTTTAGAAGGTCGTGAGAGCCATAGCCACACTACGGGAGTTCTTTTCCATGCGGATACATACCAGGTTCATACACTACTAAGGAAGGGTAAGACTTCGCCTTTTCCTTTTTCTCTTAAAGAACACGTAAGGCCTGGTTTAACATCTCATCGAACCAGTAGATCCACATCATGGTCTGGAAATGCAACACCGCGGTTCATGAAATGAATCTTATTCCATAAGTAAAACGCCTTGCATTAGGAATTGATAAAATCCTTCGACAATCCTAGCGAGCAGTTTTCCACGAAGCTTTTAATAGCTTAAAAGAGTTTGTTAATAACGAAGCCCTCATCACGATATTCCAAAATGGGAGCTTGTCAAAGTCTTTTATGATGGGTTGGATTATCAGAACCAATAATTCGTGATGGCAACTAGTGGGGGTACATTTTTCTCACGTCCCATGGAGGAAGAATGGGAGTTTTTTGAAAAGCTGAGCAAGGGTTCCAAGACCCAAGCTTCAGTGGATCGAAACAACCACACATCTTCCGCCAATTTTGTGTCTAATCAACATGGCACAAATTCTGAAATTAGGAGTAAGTAAGACAAGGTTTTTGATCTTTTATTGAGAAATCTAGGAAAAGGTGTCCCGAATGTGTCGCAGGTGTCGCATGACGCGTGCTCAATGTGTGGTGATCCGGGTCATTCGGTCAATAATTGTCAAAATTGGGGGGCGCCATCGAATGAGGAGGTAAATGGAGTATATGGAAACCGTCTACGAAACGACCCATTCTCCGAACGTTTATAATCCGTGATGGCCGTAAATCTTTCCAACTGTCCGTTTGGAAGGATGAAACGACAATATACAATCGCCAAAACAATACGCCAACAACAAAACCATGGTTACAGAAACCAAGGTATGAGGTGGCGATTCCTCTAACTTCCAAACAAAACCCTACCAACAAGGCCACCGCAATACAAAATCATGGCAAGGTTCAGAAGCAATGGCCAAGCAATCCAATGTTGACGCAAAAATTTGGACTTGAACCTAAGTGAGTTGGCCAGGTCTAATCAAGGTGCATAACCTAAAGTGTTGAGCCTCTCTAAATCTGTAGTGAATCCTTGAAGAGACAAAATGGGGCAGTTAGCCTGAAGAGAGTATCTAACAAACGAGAAGGCGAGAGTAAGCTTCCAAGCTATCCACCCTCAATCCAAAACATAAGCCATATTGTCCTGAGACAGAGTAATATGGTGACATCTCTTCGAAATGGTAAAACCTACAACAATGACATCAAAATTCCAAGTGTTCATGATTTTTCACATGAAGTCGAGGATTTCGTTACTGATGACGAAATTGTTGTTGAAGGTAAAAAAGCTGATAATGTTAAGTCTGATTCTGAGTTGGTAAACGATTTGTTAAAAGATTTTCCAAAACCACCAACACAGAATCCTAAAGCTACTGAATCACCCAAAGTTGGGGAGGGTGGTGTGTCAAGCACAACTACTCCTTACCCCGCAGCTTTGGAAAAATCGGCATCTGCACGATTGGCTAAAAAGGGTCCTCATTCTGAGGATATGTGGGAGACTTTCAAGCAAGTAAAGATCAATCTCCCCCTTATTGATGCTATCAAGCAAATTCCTGCATATGCCAAGTTTTTAAAGGACTTGTGTACCCAAAAGAGGAAGCTAAAGGCAACTTTGCCTAAAAAGATTGACCTAACCGAGCATGTCAGTGCGGTCTTATCTAGCTCTCTTCCTCCCAAATTCAAAGATCCTGGAGCACCATTGATTTCAGTTGTGGTGGGAAATATTGCCATTAAGAAGGCGCTCCTTGATCTCGGTGCTAGTATCAACATCCTTCCTGCTAGTTTGGTCGATAAGTATGACTTAGGAACTCTTCGTAAGACTGACACTATAATTTCCTTAGCCGACCGATCTACCAAAATCCCTAGAGGCATCTTAGAGGATGTTATTGTGAAAGTTGATGACTTCTATTACCCGGTTGACTTCTTTGTTATGGACACCGAGTCACCATACAAGGATGTTCAACCAACCATTATCCTTGGGCGACCATTCCTAGCTACGATAGACGCTAGGATTAATTGTAGAACTGGCGCCATGGATATTGCGTTCGGTAATAAAAAGCTACGATTGAATGTGTTTAATTCTGTGAATTCTCCTACTATGAATGAATGTTACCAGGTAGATGTGATCGATGAGGAAGTCCAAAAGCATACACCCCGTATGCTTAAGGATGATCCTTTGGACTTTTATCTAACTGGTGAGAATGAGGAGATTCTTAATGTTGCTGAAGTACAAGAGATTCAAGAGTGTTTGGTCAGTTCTTTGGACCATCAAAGACCACCGTGGTCTTATAAAGTGGAGCCCTTGCCTGCTAATTTTGACACGGCCACAAAGCCGTCGCTAGAGGTGCCTCCAACTCTTGAGCTGAAACCTTTGCCATCCAATCTCAAATATGCTTTTCTAGGTCCTAACAATACTTTACCCGTTATTGTTGCTTCTGATCTTTCTGGATTACAAGAGGAAGCACTTTTGAATGTGCTTTCCAAGTATAAAGCAGCAGTGGGATGGACAATTGCAGACTTGAAAGGAATCAGTCCTTCATTATGTATGCACCGAATTGTTACGGACCCAGATGTAAAGCCATCAAGAGATGCGCAAAGGCGTTTGAATCCTAATATGAAGGAGGTAGTGAAGAAAGAAGTTCTCAAATGGTTAGATGCTGGTATCATCTATCCCATCTCGGATAGTAAATGGGTAAGTCCCACGCAAACGGTGCCTAAAAAGGCTGGTATCACCGTTGTGGAAACCGAGAGTGGGGAAAAACTCACTACCCGACCAGTGACTAGGTGGAGAGTGTGCATAGATTACCGTAAGCTGAATAATGCCACATCTAAATATCATATCCCGCCACCTTTCATTGATCAGATAGTTGAGAAGCTTTCTGGTCAAAAGTTCTATTGCTTTTTGGATAGGTACTCCGGGTATAATCAAATACCCATCCATCCTAATGACCAAGCCAAAACCACTTTTACATGTCCTTATGGGACATTTGCATTCTGCCGAATGCCGTTTGTTCTGTGTAATGCACCCGCTACCTTTTAGCGGTATATGATGAGCATCTTTTCAGACATGGTTGGAGAATCTGTTGAGATATTTATGGATGATTTCTCCATCTTTGGTCAATCCTTTGAAAGTTGTTTGGGTCATCTTGAATGTGTGTTAAAAAGATGCACCGAAACTAATCTAGTGCTTAGTTGGGGGAAGAGCCATTTCATAGTTCGTGATGGAATTGTATTGGGGTACGTCGTCTCTGAAAAAGGATTCGATGTTGACCGTGCCAAGGTGCAAATAATTTCAACCCTTCTTCCTCCCACTAACATTAAAGTTGTGCGATCTTTTCTTGGTCATGCAGGGTTTTACAGGCGATTTATTAAAGATTTCAGTACTATATCAAAACCTCTTTGTAACTTACTCTTGAAAGATGCACGATTTGACTTTAATGAGTCATGTCTTAAAGCATTCAATATGCTTAAGCAAGAGCTTGTAGAAGCCCTGATTTTGCAGTCACCTGATTGGTCAAAGCCTTTCAAGATCATGTGTGATGCGAGCGAGTATGTCATTGGGGCGGTGCTGGGACAACGGGCTGATAAGAAACCCGTTGTATTCTTTTATGCTAGTAAGAAATTTTCAGAAGCCCAAATGAATTACACCACTACTGAAAAGGAATTGCTAGCCGTAGTTTTTGCTCTTGATAAGTTTCGGTCATATATTTAAGGGCACTCTAAGGTGATAGTATTTTCAGATCATAGTGCCTTAAAACATTTATTGACCAAGAAAGAGACAAAACCGAGGTTGCTTAGGTGGATTCTGCTCTTACAAGAATTTAATCTGGAAATCCAGGAAAAAAGGGGTCGGAAAATGTGGTTGCCGACCATTTGTCCAGGATTATCCCTCCACCATTCAACATCTGACGTCATCAAAGAAAGCTTTCTGGATGAAAGCTTATTTGAGGTTTCTAAGCTCCCGTATGCAAACATTGTTAACTACCTTGTAGTTAAAAAGCTTCCAGATTACTGGTCCAAACAACAAAGACTATACTTCTTTTCTCAATTGAAGAATTATTTTTTGGAGGATCCGGAGCTTTATAAAGTATGTGCTGGCCAAGTTGTTAGGAGGTGTGTTCCCGATCACGAGCATACGGGCATATTGGCTCATTGCCATTCTTATGCATGTGGGGGACACTTTGGTGCGACAAAAACTTGGCACAAAGTCTTGCAAAGCGGCTTCTTTTGGCTGACTATATTCAAGGATGCCCAGTCTTTTGTGAAAGCATGTACTCGTTGCCAGCAAGATGGTGGGATTTCAAGGCGTGATCAGATGCCTATGAATCCCATACTTGTTGTTGAGATCTTTTAAAAGGTTGGGGTATTGATTTTATGGGGACCATTCCCTACCTCCTATGGCAATGTGTACATTTTGGTGGCGGTTGACTATGTTTCTAAATGGGTAGAGGCTGAGGCTACAAAAACAAATGACCATAGTGTAGTTCTTAAGTTTGTTAAGAAAAATATCTTTGCTAGGCATGGAATCCCCAAAGCCATCATTAGTGATGGGGGTTCCCACTTCAAGAACTTCAAATTTGGAAAGTTATTGAAACACTATGGAGTTAATCATAGGATAGCTACCCCTTATCACCCACAGACTAGTGGACAGGTAGAAGTATCTAATAGGGAGATAAAGCGAATATTAGAAAAGACCGTTCGTAGTGATAGGAAGGATTGGTCCCTAAGACTAGATGATGCTTTGTGGGCATATAAGACGGCTTTTAAGACCCATATTAGGATGTCACCGTATAGGTTGGTATATGGCAAGGCGTGTCATTTACCGGTTGAAATTGAGCATAGGGCTGAGTGGGCTATTAAGCAGGTTAATATGGACTTAGATAAGGTGGGTAGTTCTAAGAAACTTCAATTATCTGAATTAGATGAGATTAGACACGATGCTTATGAGAGCTCCTGGATTTATAAGGAGAAAACTAAGGCTTTTCACGACCGACACATCACCAAGAAATCATTCTTGGTGGGTCAAAAAGTTTGGCTATTCAATGCTAGACTTAAGCTCTTTCTAGGAAAATTAAGAAGTAAATGGACGGGTCCATACGTTGTGACTCAAGTCTCTCCACACGGAGCCATTGAAATAAAAAATATGGTGGGTGGAGAGCCGTTTAAAGTCAATGGACACCGTCTGAAGCCGTATGTTGTGTTGGAGAGTGATCATACGGACACGGTCGATGTGGTTTATTTAGAACCATGCTAACCGTCTTAATAAATCCAATGAGTTATGTCGGGCTGATGACGGTAAACTTAGCGCTTCACGGGAGGCAACCTGTAGTTTGTAGTGTGTGTGTGTATTTTCTTTCTAATTTATTTTTCTTATTTTTGTGTGTGTTAAAAACTTTGTGGGTGTGTTCACTACAAACCCTCACGAGACTATAACTCGTCCACTCGGGCTACCGAGTGGTTTAAAGGCTTGTTGCATACGCTAAATGCAACCGTGATTCCTACGAAAGTGAGTTAGGTTTTTGTTGTTGTGTGAGTTTGTCAAAGTGATTTTTAACCAAAATTTCAACTTAAAGTTTTTGGCATTAGGGACAATGCAATGCTTTAAGTTGGGGGGACGGTGTCACATGTTCTTGTGTGAAATTGTGGTAAAAAATGGGTCAAAATGTGATTTTTGGAAAAATTGAAAATTTTTAAAAAAATTTGGAATCACATTATATGAGTCTTGTACTTATTGGATGTGGAAGTTTCTTCTACATATACTTGTTGAGTGTTTGCAGATTCTGAAGATTAGCTTATTGATGACTTATTGGAGCAAGCTAGAAGATCCGGCCATGATTATAAGGTGCACCCGATTCCATTGTATAATTTGGTTATAAAATTGATTTGATTGTTTGCATGTAGATTAGGCATATGTATAATTAGTAGATGATCAAACCATACCCGATTGAATTTCCCTACTTACTTTTGCTTAGATCGGGAAGAAAGTTAAAATAATGTAATATGAAATATAATAATGTAATAGTTGGGTTATGACACTTAAATTGATCTTATCCGGCTCGTCACCCGCGCACGGTGGCCATAGAAAAGAGTTGGAGAACTGTCATAATTATTGGTGGTAGTCATATGCTGGGCTTGCCTATCTGATTCGTCACCCGCGCAAGGTGATATTTTAGTTGTTAGCATGGGTCAGACGCCAATTCTTATGATGGATAGCATTGCACTTAGCTGAGACAATTTTATGTGAAATAACCCAATCCTTGTATTGTTGTTAATGAAATTAGGAAGGTTGGTTTAAGTTAGTGCATTGATTAATTAGACTATGTGGTAGATAACTCCATCATATGATATACCAATAGGCACGAAGCATAGCTGTTCCTATTTAATTAAAACGGATTAAATTAACCGGTTCCCATGTGCCGATGTGTCTTAGTATGCACCTATAGGATAGATATTCATTCTTCCAAATGATTGGTCTTTATATCAACCTTAAAAGGAGTGTATAAAGCATTCGGGATGACTTGTATAAGAAACGGTCCCGGATGGCTAAAAATGGAGCTTATGTATGTTATGAGCAAAAATGTTGAAATGTGAAGTAAAATTCATGTGAAAAAAAAAAGAAAAAAAAAGAGCAAAAAGTGAAAGTATGAAAGTTAAAGTATGATGGCTTATGTGCTCTCAAAAATGTGTGCTCCTATGGTATAAAAACTCCGGTGTTATAAAAGTGTAAGGTATTCTCACCTCTTGTTTTGAATTTATGTTTAGATTGATTATAGGGGTGTATTAAGTATGTTGGGCACATGGTTAATTATATGAAACATAAAGTAAATGAAACCAATGGGAGCGGTTATGTTAAGTGTTTAAGAAGGACAAAAATATTGGTAATCATTTTGGATTATTTGTCGTATAGGATGGTTATTAGTGTACTAGGTTGAGTTTGATCTTTTTGATGGAATTTCAATGATATGAATAAAAACTATGTAATTAACATGCTAAGATATAATAGATTTCTTCCTCGGGACGAGTAAGGGTTAACTTGGGGAGGTTTGAGCGGTGTATTTTACATACACCTCATTGCATGTTAATTACGCCCAGTTGCATTATTATTTATTATTATACATGTACTTTGAGTGTGTTTTGTGATTATGTAGGTTATGCATTAAATGGAGCTAAAATGGAGACTTTGTGAGCGAATGATGAAATGACACGGAATGTGACAAGAAAAGAAGTAAAATAATGAAGAGTGAAACATTTAAACGTGTCTCAATGATTTGGCCATAACTTTTTCGTCCGAGCTCCGTTTTAGTTGGTTCAGAAAGCCACGGAAAAAGGAAAAAAAGATCTTCACTTTTTTGAGATGAAACACACGAAATTCTGGAGTTGGGTCGTAGTAAGATCTGTTGCAAGTTCAGTTCGTGAAACAAATAATATTGGGCCTTTATGGTTCCAATTTGCAATAAATAAAAAAAGAAAAGAAATAAAAGGCTAAAGAAAATTGCCTTGGGCTGAGTTGGACAACAGAAGAAAAGTCAATGTGGGCTTTGTTTTGACGTGGAGCACAAAAAACCTATAAATTGCAACTCGTCCCATTGGTGAGAAAAGAAGAGACAGACGGCAAGAAAAGAAAAAAATTCGTCCTAGGGATTTTATTGCTACAGCCGGCAGACGAAAGAAGAAAAGAAAAAAGAGGCAGCCACCATGACAATAAACTCTTCCATCATCTCCATCATCATGTGCGGCTAAACATCTTGTAATCTCTCCCGATAAAAGATATTTGGTTTGATCATGTTTACGGATTTTATTTTGTTTGTCAAACATTAATTCATATGATTCTAATGCATATCTTTAATTTGATTTTAATGTTTTAATATAATTACTTTATTGAATTATTAAAAGACATGTTATTGCGAGTCAACAACTCGTGCCGAACCCAATTAGTGTAGGGGTTAAGACGATTTGTATGGTAGACATAACTTGTACCTAAATTATTCACTTGAGTAATTATAAAATTATTTGATGGGATTATTGTAAGACATGTTATTGCTTGTCAACGATTCGTGCCGAGTCTATTTTGTTTAAGGGATTAAGACGATTCGTTAAGACGGTTCGTTTTGGTACAACATAATTTGCGTGCCCATAAATTATTCTTTCAAATAATTCAAACTACTGTCAAACATTAATAATAATCCCTGAATTAGCTCATATCCATTTTATCCGAGACCAGGAGGCGGATTGCTTTTCTTTTAATTGTTTACAAATCTTATTTTTATTTGCTTATTTTTTTACATTTTGTTTCCTAATCACATTTTAGTTTAATAGATTATTTTTTTATTATTTAGTTTTAAACTAAAACTTTTATTGATACAAGATGAACACCCACACCACCAAAACTTAAATTAAATCCACTACGCCCAGGAGAGGTTTCAACCCTTTCTTACCATAGAGATCTATATAGGTTAGTTAATGGTTTATTATGGACGGTACAAAACGACCCGATCATTAGAGCTGTTTCTCAGTTTCTTTCTTACCAAGTACTCAACAAACCAAAGTCTCCAAATGAGCCCCTCATAATCAGCGTCCAATAGACGTTACTACTAGGCTTCAAGTCATCGTAAACAATCATTGTTTGGTAGCGATTGTTGAAGATAATCAAGGCACCTGTTGCCAAACACGCTAGAGAATATTTATTCTTACAAAAGAATGGTTGAGTTTAGATGTATTTTTTCTCTTGTGAATGAAGCCAATTGTGCACGACCTTTTCACTAATTCTACAGTTGAACTCGTAAACCAAAGCATTACAATTCATTTCTCTTGGAAATCAGTACTTGAACATGAAGTAATTATCTTAAACATCTTACGGTGTCGAATTCCCGCCATCTTCAACATTTTCTTCTATGAAAACTTTTGGGGCTCTCTCAAATTTTGAAGATGGTAAAAACTTTGACTGAAACAAAGTTTACACAATCATTAGAATTGTAGGGATTCCTCGAATAAAAGAGAGCTGAACCCACCCTGGCCAATCAAATTTTCTGTAGAGAAGCCATCAATGGCCTTGAGAAGTTCATTGTATGAAACTTTCAAAAACCTTTCAACTCCCTGGCGAGATTATGGACATGAGTTGACTCAATTGCTCGTATCTATTTCTTACACAAGATACACACAACATAATACGATGGCACAACGTTGGGGCAATTCACAATGACCAATATGAAAGAAAGGAAACCATTTTTTCTTACTCTACCCACTTTTCCTTAGCATTTGGGTACTCAATTGTAACCAAACCACCAACATAGACCTATTGTTCCCCGAAATACGAAAATGCACTTGCCTTGGCAAATACTCCTTCAAACCGCGGAACTTCACCCCTCTAAGTCATTAAAAGAAATGGTCCAAGACATCTAAGAAAACGCAATTTTGTCATAAGAATTGGAGAATTTGCCTGATCAAATTATTTAAAAATGTCATACAGTCCCAATCCCTCAATAACTAAATGATATGGTATTATGCCTTGTAATATGTTGTCGTTTAGGTCTAACGTTGTAAGGCTAATGCATTCACCAATGCTACTTGTAATGTTGCCTGATAGATTATTATAAGATTAATGGAGATGGCTCAACATCTTGAGGTCTTTAATATCTAATGGAATTAAACCAGACAGGCTGTTTTGAGAAAGATTTAAAAATTAGTTAGTGATGGAAGTTGAAAAAGTTAATGTGGTATTTTTCCACTAAGTCTATTGTCTAAAAGTTCTAACCCATTAAGATCTTTACAATTCCCAAGGCTTGGTGGAATATGGTCTTCTAACTTGTTGGATTGTAAATAAAGTTCAGTCAACAATGATAAGTTCCCAATGGCATTAGGGATTGTCCCTGAAAAACGATTGTTGTTTAGACTAAGAACTTGTAGCTTTTGAAGTTTACCAATGGTTGAGGGTATCTTTCCTTTGAATTCGAGAATCAATGGAACATCTACCAAAAGGTCAAGCCAACCCCCCCTAGCGAGAACTAGACTGACCTATACTGAAGGGAGGCTTTCACACACAATAAATACTTGCGCCTGCTATAACCCCCAGGAAGCTGCAAGTACGATCACAAAAGATTACCTATAATATAACAGGAAGCACTCGTCTATAATGATTCT
The DNA here is from genome assembly GCA_026074375.1 of Tanacetum coccineum. NCBI lineage: Eukaryota > Viridiplantae > Streptophyta > Magnoliopsida > Asterales > Asteraceae > Tanacetum > Tanacetum coccineum. The sequence continues at coordinate 29,109 of BQNB010044707.1, read as the reverse complement.
GCACTCATTCACACTCAACTGTCCCAAACTCAATCTACTCAAGTGTAGTTTTTCAAAGACAATAAACCTCATATCCTCATCAGCTTCCTCGCGTTACCATTTAATTTGTTCTATTATTACTCTAAGTGAGTTATAGAGAGTAATTAATCTTCTTACTTAAGAACCATCGATTGTCAACTTCCCACAAATACTGTCTATTTGACGAAGAATTTCCAAAATTTTTAATCTTAAAACAATTAGAAAATATAACAGTACTTTGAAGCCTCCTGTCTGCCTCGTTTACCCTTCTACACTCAAGCAACTTAAAGATTTGAGACAGCACAAACTAATTTCTGAAGGAAGACTACGAGTGAGATGATTACCAAGTAAGGAAAAATTTACTAGGAGTCAGAGATGAAAAATACAAAGAGGGATCTCTTCTATATAAGTTCCGAGAAGAGTATTATCAGGGCATCACATATTTGTTTTGACACAGGATCCCTAGATAATTCTATGGACTAAATGTGTAATTTCCATTTTGTAATTCTGTGTTTTTGTTATTTACTCCGCTCTCACACCTCATCTAATATAAAAGGATGAGAACTCTGCCATTTACATCTTGTGTAATTGTAACTCAATGAATCTATCATCCAAGATCATGTTCCCTAAATCTAGCTTCCCCAGCATTCTTTTAGATATGGAAACAGAAAGCGCACATGTGGTCAGAGATTCTATTACAATAACCTCCAACAAATCTTTCTAGAACAAAACATACCAGTAAAACTCGTGAGACTCCACCGTCTGACCCCACTCATTACTCAGCCTGATTCTTTGAGATTATCGTATATTCAGTGGAGTTAATTTTCCTTACAATATCCCTAATTCAAAAACAATACCCCACTTTTAAATACAACCCTAATTTAAAAACCATCACAAAAATCAAGACACACTAATTCCCGAAAAATGGTAAAAGACCCAGGTGAAATGACAATCATGTACACATAAGAATGAAAAAAAAAGAGTCTTTCCATCGAATCTTAGCGAGTTCTGATCATCCTGGTATGATGTTGACTAACACTCACTAATGGAGGTAATTTTAAGTTGAGTTGGGAGTATAGAACCAACTTAAGAATGGCCTTCTCAGGGTGCACAAAGTTAAAATTAGGGCTTCATAGCATGGATTCTTCACCAAAACCTGTTGTTATTGATGTTGATTATACAAAGGCTGGGTCTCGTTGTGATTGAATGCATCTTCCTGATAGTGATGAAGACTTTTAACAAAGAAACTTGAAGATTCAGAAGATGAACATCAAGTTTAGGGGCGGATTGTTAGGACTTAAAAGACTTCAAGGATTCTTAGAGTTACTACTTGGTATGTGTTTAATTACACATACCTTTTACCTTTAAAAACAAGTTAAAATAACCAAAAAACGGACTTAAAATGCCAAATATATGCTTGTTTTGCTAATTGTGTTGTGCAAGAACGGATATCTAAGAAAATGACGAAAAATGAAGCCAAAACGACAAAATCGGATACGGAATGGAAAAGCGTGGAAAAAGTCAAAGTCAAGTCCAAGCCCAAGTTTGAAAAAGTCAACCCCGACAAACCCGAAGCTAAAAGTCAAGAAAAACAAGTTTAGGGACTAAACTTGTAAATCCCTAAACTTGTTTTGAAAGAAGAAAAGAAGGAAATAAAGAGAAGGGCAAAATCTGCCAAATTGGCAAAGAAATACCACAAGGGGCAAAACTGCCAAGTCCCCAAAACCACATCTAACAAGGACTTGTGATGCAATTGGTTGTATAACTTTTGGGGACTATTTCTGCCAAGTCCCCAAACAGTTTCACTTAACAAGGACGTGTGGTGCAACAACCACATACACATTGAGGGACTAATTATGTCAAACCCCCAAACACATCCCCTATAACAATTAAAATCTAATTTTTCTGCCCTAGCTCAAAACCCTATTAAAGGTCACGGGATTTCTTCCTTTCTTTTACCCTGCAACCATAACTACACCTTGGGTAAACATCACCCCCCTCTGCCACTAAACTTTCCCAGTCACATGGTGCCATGCCACCTTGGCAATCCCACAAACTTCAAATCAATCCAACGATGGGTATAAGTTCAAGAAAGCAAAGGTGAATGAAGGGCCAAGATCAAAAGCTGTCTACACTCTCACAACAAACACACTTCATTTGTGTGTCTACAAAGAAACACACCAGCAAAAACACAAAGGAGACGACCAAGTGCAAAACCCTAGTCGTTTTTCCTATTTAAGCATTGTAAGCCCTTGTGGCAACCAAGTAGTTTTTAGTTTTAAAAGTTTTAGTGTGTTAAGTTTTCAGTTTAGCTCTTTATTGTACTTGTACTTCATTTTTTTAATGAAAATTCAGTTGATTTTACATTTGTGTTCTAAGTTACCAATTTGTTCTTTAAAACTATTAAGCCTCTCACTATAAGCCATTTATAACTGTTCATAAACTATTTTACAAGACTTCTATAGAAAAATTCAAAGGAAAAGACAAAGTTTACATGTATGATCATAGAATGGATGAATGGAGCATTTGGGAATGGCTTATTGGTTTTAGCTGTAGTTTAGCTCTATTCTTAAGCTAGTGGTAGGATTTTAGCAAGGCTTTATAGGTTTCAAAAACTGTTTTGAGCTAGGGTTAAAGTACAATTCCTTTTAAATTTTGCTTAAAGTTTATGTAGCAAGTGCTTATTAGTTATTTGTAGTCTTATTATATGTCTTGTGTGCTTATTTATGTTCATTGCTGCTTGAGTGTGTCCTTTCTAGTTACTTTTCATTTCATTTTCATGCAATTTGATCCAAAACTGTCAAAAATAGCTTAAATACTGTCACTAGCTTATTCTCTTTTTAAGTACTTATTTTTTTTAGCTTTTAACCACTTTTTGTGTTTAAAACTGATGCATAAGTATTAGTAGTAGCCTTTCAAAAATTTCAGTTTTATTTTAGCTTTTATAGGGTTAAAAAAAATCACTTTTAAAATTAAGGGGTGTTTGGGTTAACAATAAAAAACGGGTCAAAATGGTTTCTTGTCATGGGTTTTGTTGGTCACATAAGGTAGCTCTAAGCTTAAGTTTTTAAGCTTTTTCAAGCGTGTTCAAATCTTTAAGCTCAAATTGTTTTTCAAGTTTTTTTTTAGCTTGTTGAAATTGTGTTTTTTTTTAAAACGCTCAAGACAGCTTATTTCATAAGCTCTTGTAATTGTGAGTTGTGGTTTTAAAAAGTTGTGTTTTTGTCTTGTGATTAAAAAAGCTTGTTACAGACCCTTTGGTATTTGACTTGTTGAGTCAAAACACCACAAATTTCAAGTCTGTCAACATTTATAAAAGTAAAAGGTCCCCTTTTCAAGAGTAAAATATCAGCTGGTTTATGGTGTTTTAGAGTTCTTAAATTAGTGCAAAAGTCCATTTCCTAGTGCTCTAGATCTGTTTCAACCTTTTCTTTTTCATTTAGCTTATTTGACAGCTTAAAAAATAATCCTGTCAAATTAAGCCACTTGTTTTCGCATAATTCTCCCCTGAAAAATGTTGTAAGGAGTGAACTTTAAGGCCCACCCCATCTAGCTTATTAATTCACCCGAGCATGAGTTATTGGCTTTTCTAAAAAGCCAATAAGCTCTTTGTTAAGTTCCTTAAATTTCAGTCCTTAAAAAGCCCATTTGATAGCTTATTTTTAAGCTCAAAGTACCCCTTTGACTGTTTTTGCTTAGGAATAGTATAGGGACTGCTTATTTTCCTTCTTGGCTTATTGAGCTTATTTAATGAGCTTATTTGATTCCTAGTAGCTTATTTGGTTAGATTGTTAAGCTGTGTTTGCTTATTTGCCATTTCCTTGGCTTATTTTGTGTAAACTGTCCAATAGTTAAGCCCTTTTGCTTTTTAGCTTTGTTTAAGTGTCTGTCAAGCTTAAGACCTTTTTGAGCTTATTTAGTTGTCACAATTTACCTTTTTAGTGCTTATTTAAGATGGTAGGATAATGCCTTTTAGCTTATCAGTTTAAGTTTTAGCTTAAGCTTCCAAAAAGTCCAAAAGACTTAAGCATTTTAGCCTTTAAGCTTAGTTTAAGCTTCTGTCAATATAAGCTCTTTTTAAGCTTATTTAGTTTATACATTTAGCCCTTAAGTGCTTATTTAGGTTAGTTTAGAACCCCCCTTTTTAGCTTATTAGTTCCAACTTTAGCTTAAGTGTCCAAAAATGACCAAGACTTAGCTTTTTTTTAGCTTTAAGCTCACTTTTAGCCAACTGTCGTTTTTAGAAGCCCTTTTTAAGCTTATTCTTAGCTTTTCAAAAAAGGTGGTAGTTTTGAAAGTTGTTAAGCTCAATAAGCTTAACAACTTTGGTTCATAAAGTTTTTTAAAAAAAAAAAAAAAGGAGACAAGGGGTGACCCGGGTGAGCAAGACTTGAAACCCGGGTCTTCTACCCTCGTTACACCTATCTTTTATATACCATTACCGCGGCGCCCTTGGGACTTTTTCATTAAAGTCCCAAGTGGCTTTGTATATAAGGGAGTTTTCACCCTTATATGTAATAAGCTGTTTACAGCTTATTTTCGGGCTTATTTATAAGCCAAACTTTGGTTTCTTATTTTTCGTAGGTTAGTCATAGTGTAAAGTAATTTTAGTAAAATTTTCAGAATTTTTAAAGACAGTTTAGTATTTTTTATAATTTAATTTATTCATAAGTTTAAAAAATTCATAAAAAATTCAAAAATTATCAAAAATATATTTTTCTTTTTTAGAAAATTTTCTTTAGTCATATATTTCGTAGGAAAAATATAAAAACTTTCGTAGGGTCATTTTTGTAACTTTTTTATTTTTAAAGAACGGGGCTCGGGTGCGGTTTTTGTCTTGACTCGTTTTTGGGTCAAACGACCTCCGTTTTCAGTCTAGTCTTTTTCATTCTTCGTTATTAGTCCCCTAGAGTAGTTTAGAAGTGAAAATTTCTTTGTAGGGTTAATTTTGAAGATTTTAGGTTTTTAACCTTTTGTTCGGGGTCCGTGCTCTCGTTTTCTAGCTTAATTTCATCATTTTTAGGTTTTTCTTAAACGTTTTTGTTTGTTATTATTTAATTTAACTTTCCACACTCTCAAATCATTTTTCTCATCAACTCCATCTTTCCGAAATGTATCGATCTCCAGTCCGCCTCGTTGGGATATAAACGACTCCGGAACATTCTTATACTACTTCTCGTGTTTTCATTGATTTTGTTTTACTAGACTATTCTTACTATATATGGTTTATATTTTATTATATATTTTATTATTTTAAGGTGTAGTTTAGCACCGATTCTATTTTTGGCGCGTTGCCGGGGGATGGCTGTGAAAAAGATTATCGTTACGTTTGACATTTGTGTTTGAATCTGTGATATTTTTCTCTATTTTTATAAAAAAATATAAAAATATACAAAATATTTTTTATTTTCTTTTGTTTGTTTCAATTATCATATAAAAGCAAAAGAAAAAAACTCAAAAATTTAAAAATAATTGTCCATAAAAAAAAAAAAAATAAATATTGGTTAAAAATACCAAAATATAATATTCTTCAATTTGAGGTATTATCATAATAATTTCGAGTGAACTTTTGGTTCCCAACTCGATCAATGATTTTAAAACTTGCCATTTTGTGTGCTTACGAAGTTCGGCTCACCTCGGTTGATTAACAAACTAAAGGTGGGATATATCGTATACAGGAGGGTTCGTTCCAACGAACTTACAGACCCGAAAGCGAGAATAGCTGTCGCACTATTCTTAATCCTTCCGCTCGTTGTGCGTTTTTCATTTTGAGAGCTACCGTGAAGTAAGTTCGATTAGTGGTTTAAGTTGTCTTATCGTTTTGTCCGTTAAAATAAATTGTGAATTTGAAAAACCAAAAATATTCTCCTTTTTCTTCATATCATTTAATTCTTTTCTTATCCCTCTATATGTTTAATTCTTATGGCGTCATTCGACTATCGTTTAAATCCCAATTAGCTGCGGAATTTTATAAAAATTAATATATAAAAGAATGCTAGTCTTGTGGGTCTTGTTTCACTGCCGAAACTTTTATTGTTCAAAAGGGGTTTTTGAGACAAGGGTTCTTGTTCCCAATACCCGGAATCATCTCAAACAACCATATTATTGAAAAAATTTGTTTCGATTGTGGGAGACTTGGTTTTGGTCTATATTTGTCGAGCAACTGTGCTCTAATTACGAAGAAAATTGGGAGGAAGTTTTCGAAAACCTTCAAGATATTCCAGGTCATCGACGACAATACCAACGTTGTTAATGCTCTGAGGAGCCAAATCGTTGTCAAGCAGGACCCTCGGTAAATGCCCACCAAGTCCTCCGCACATCGACCATTGTTTTCATGTGTGCGGGTTGATTCGTTAGATGGAATCTTTTGTCGAACAATGCCACTTGTAAGTCTTGTGGGATGGTGCTCATTACGGACTATAATTGTACAACGAAGTTCCCGCATTATCACTAATCCGGACCATGCCAACACTAAAACCATTAGTGAGCCCCCTACAAAAACTTGCAAAGTTGTGCAACAAACAATGTAGGTTTCGTACATCCAACAATCGTGGGTGCACATGAATACGATCATGAAGTTTTGTCTTTTATTGTAAAGTTGGAATGGAACACCAATCAATGATTCAACTCGTACTTCTTGAACGATTCTCAAAGTGTTGCAAAAATCGCCACAATCCCAATACGTGCCATACTCTTGTGAGTTTTGTGGGGAACGATTCTCATTACGGTTACGATTGTCCACCTCAAGTCCCGTTTGTCTACAATCAGGACCCGTGTTTCAATCAACACTTTGATTATTTTCCACAAACTTCACCGAGTTTTCACACTATATCTTTGTTGTGAAAACTTGCGGGCGGCTCCTCATGAAACCTATCCAATGTACAACCAATGAATGAAGACTATTATCATGAGCAAAATTCTTGCTATGATTCAAATTCTTTTGGTTTTGACCAAGTTCAACCCCCGCAATATACCGTCAATAATCCAATCTTCAATTCCCAAAATGAGCTTCTTAATTCCCAAAATGAGCTTCTCAATTCTAGTAATAAGCTTATGGAATAAATGACAACCTTATGTGATTTGGTTGGTCAAGCTATACAAACGAAGGAAGAAGAAAAGCGAATTGCGGAAGAGCAAGCGTCTAAAGATCAATATTGGAAGATTCCCATTTGCTTGAATGAATGACGACGACGATAACATTGCAAATCACACCCGTTTTACAATCGTGGAACCCGATTTAACTCTCTAAGTATAGGGGACGTAGCATCTTGGACAATATTCCAGCAACAGAATCGGAATGTGTAGTAATAAAGGTCTAGTGTTGTGGACCTATGTCCCCAATCCCTAGCTGAGTCCGAGGGTTATTCACTGACAAATGTGTGATGTGCCTCTTTGTGAAAATACACCCCTCTTAATGCCTCAATGAACATTCTGAGATTGTTTGTCAATTCCGACGATGATGATTCTTAAAGTGATGACGATACTCCCTACTGGTGAGGATATCGTTTTTGTCGATGCTCTATCTCCGATGTTGAGATAGATCAGCTTAGAGGTTAGTGGAGATTGTTGACCCGGGGGTTGATTGATTGGATGATGAATTATTCTTTTTAACAATCTGAAGACGATATCAGTCGTGAAAAAATTGTTGAATGTCAATGTTCTTATTGCTAAGATACGATGATTAGAGATAATCCCACTCCATCTTCCGAAGTTGTGATCAAGTCTACCTCCACATTTCCTAATCTTTTCTTGGAGGAGACTAACACCTTTGATAATTCTATTCCCGAATCTGAAACTTTCCGCTTTAATCTAGAAGAGATTAGTAGTGGCAGTCCCACTACTCATTCTGAGTTATCTCTTCCTGATTATAAAGCTTTCTACGTTGATAACGATCATTTTAAAGAGAGGAGTAGTGGCAGTACCACTACTCATGTTGATTTTTCTCAATATGATTCGTTTATCTTTGATCTTTCGATCTAACAATGATTTTTTCCTCCTGCCGATAGGAGTGACTTTAATCATGAGGAGTTCGCCGATGAACTCACTCACATCATGCCTCTCCCGGAACTTGAATGTTTCAAATTTAAGATTGAGCCCGATCCGGGAGATTTGACTTCTATTGACCCCGGGATTCGTAAGAATGTGTCTACAACTAATGTGAATGTACCATTAGAGGATGACCAATCTTCTCTCTTCACTTATGTTGTATGGATTTTTCTTTGCTTTTCTCAGTATCCGTTGTCCCTCCATATCTTCTCTCTACCGGGAATGAGAATACCATTTTTGACCCTGGCATTTCCATTTGATCATTCTTTTATGCCGGATGTATCTCATCGGAGTGGAACTTTCATGAAATTCAATGTTTATCCAAACCACTTGAATGAAAGTCCGATGATGATTTTATCTTCCACTTGCTCCCCCATGGACAACATTGGAATTCGGGGTTTGGTCGAGTCGAGTTGTGACACTGTTAACAAAACAAGGCGTTCGTGGGTGGCAACCCATGGCTTATCCAGTCTGTGTTCTTCCTTTTTTCTAAATAATGTTTTGTGTTGTGATGAGGGTTTCGCCTCTTTCATTATTCGTGTTTGTATGTTTTGTGGTTTATTGTCCAGGATTTCCCGGATTGTGAAGACTCTCGGTTTTATCATTTCACTCGAGATTCACAATCTCACTTCATTGAGGGAAATCGATATCCCTAATTCTAATCGACTAAAGTTTTATCTTTTGGACATTAATAAATGGCTTAGATTTACGTAGGTTACCCCCTTTTAACATCGAGGACGATGTTTAGTTCTAGTTTGGGGTGGAGAAATCTTCACGATTTGATTTTTGCCTGCAGCCGTGTATAAGGTTATCCCGTTTTATTACCACAAAAATTTTTGCCAAAAATCCAAAAATAATAATAATAATAATAATAATAATAATAAAAAAAATATATTTTAAGTGTTTTGTCACAGTTTTGACTTTCCTAATGGGTAGAATAAGAATAATTTTTGACTCGATCGGGCGTGTAGAGCCCTAGCTAGTTCCTCAACTTATCGCTTGTAGGCTAAGCTTTCACGAATTCTATCGTTCGAATTTTAATAAGGTGAAGAACAATAAGTGATAGAGTTAAATATAAGTTTATGTGCTGAGCAAGAGTCTTCTAAAACTTATATGAGTAACTTGTGGCTTTTTATAACACCTCGTGTTTTAGGTCATTGTATGACATTATGGAATTCATAATTTATTTTTATGGTTTTACGCGTTTGCTCTTAAACCGTAAACGTTAAGTTATAATTAGGCGTATAACTAAAAATGATCATTCATATGTAATCAGGGCATTAATACGATTAATGTTTGCATTAAAAGCAATGTGTTATATGATTATTATGAGGATAATTTTATGACTTTGTTCATCTTATTTTTTTCGGCTAGTTAAAAGCTACGTTTCATAATAAAATACGTTTAAGGCAAACCGGAAGGTTCTAAACTAACTACGCCTATAACGACCTGTATACCACGATTTATACCCAATATCAAAATAATCAAAAATTACTTTTTATATATTTATATATATATATATATATATATACTATATTTTTATATTATATATATATATAATATATATATATTTTATATATATATATATATTTTTATTATATATATATATGCCGAAATTAAAGGATGAGACCAAGTTTACATCTTTTACATAATATCTAGATATTATAAAGAGATAAGAAACAAAACTCTTACACCTTTTACCAACTTGACTTGTTAAACTAAACTAGGGTTAGAATGGAAACCACTCGGTTTGGTTAGACAGATATTTAGACTATAAATCCATGCATGCACCCTTCCTTTCTTACATACTTAACCAAATCAACAAAAACTCTCTTTCCCTCTCTTTGAAGCTCACGGCATAAATAAGCCATACAAACAAATCTATAGTTTGATTTTCTAAGACTATACAACCCTATACACAACATACTTAAGGTATCCTAAGGTGTTTGCAAGCTTTGATTCATCATTTGCAAGGATTAAGAAGAAAAAGGAAAGATTAGGGTTTTGGAAACCAAAATAGGGTTATATTAAGCTTGAAGATTGTTTTTGATCTAAACACGGGTTTAGAAATTATATCTCATCTCTTACATCATTATAAGGTTTCTTAAATCCTTTATACTTTTATTTCTTTTATTTTATGTGTTACATGTAAAATATAGCATAAACACCACTAATGACTTTGGTATATGTAAATGAGATTTTTATTTGAGTTATCATTTATACACTTATTCTTATGCATATGATCCATTATCATGGAATAAGTTAAAAAATAAAAGTTGATTAACTTATGGATCTAAGTATAACACAATGTTTAGGTTAATTAGGGGTTTTATAATGTTTCTTAAACTTCACATGTGAAAATATGAAAGTAAAAGGGTTAAACTTGTTAAAGTGAAATTTACACGGTCTTAGGGATGATATTGTACTTATTATACAGTACCACATATGTAAAATATGGTTAAAAGAGTTTTTATAGTAAACTACTAACTTAATTAATACATCAACAAGGGTTTTATAAAGAGTACATATATGAAATTTTTAGGGGCTTCCAAATTCGAATTTTGGCAGTAGGTTTTTGATATAAATAATGTTTTTTTACTAAAAACACGCCTCATGACGATTCCATAATGTTAAGAAAATCGAAAAAAAAACCGATCTTAACGAAAATGATACGTAAAAAACGGAGTTTAGACTACTTATTCTTTTTAAAAACATATTTTTATAAAAGTTAATAATTCATTACAGCAACTTTCATTTTAAAAACATCTAAAATATGATATAACTTTTATTTTTACGAAGATCGTAACGCAAGAATCGCTAAAAAACGGTATTATACGAATAAACTACGACATTTTCAATAATTAAGTTTATAAATAGAAATTTTATAGAACTATGAACAGTTAAAGTACTATTCATCAGGCGGGATTAACTTTATAAAATATAATGACCTCTTTTAATAAAAAAAAAGTACTCGAAGGAATCACTACAATCGGGATAAAAACGAATAGTTATTACGATTACATAGTTCGCCCAAATTAAAGCCTAATACGACAAATGAGTGTTATGAACAGTAATTTTTCTATTCATCGCAGAATCTTATAAAACTTGAAAAATGTAATATTTATGATCTGCTCGTCTTACTCGATGACGTGGACGTAAGATGCGAGCAACGGCTTTTAAAAACGGACCAAATTGGTCATTTTTACGAAAAGTATATTTATAAACGTTTTTCAATTTATAAATTTTATTTTAACTAAAACGATTAGTCGTTGATTATGCTATATAGAATTATTGAGTGGTTATCTAAAGTGCTATTATTACTAGGGAGTTTCATAATGAGGCCTCTTCGGATGGGTATCGAATGAGTTGTTGGATTTAGATTTAAAGTGGTCTAAACTCCTCGTACGTCAGTTTCATGACCCTTTTTATTACTGATAGCCCGAACGATAGTACGATTGTAACAACTTATATGATTTTATTCTATGTATTAAATTTAAGTACTCTGGTACTTAATTCGACCTTAATTTTAATTAGGTTGCATTTATGTCTTAGAGTGAGTTTTATATGTGATTATTTGTAGCTATCTGTACTATGGTGAGTTCATAGCCACCACTTTTTCAGTTTTACTGATTTTGATATTATTTGGAGGTGGTGGAAAACATGTTGTTTATAAATTGGCGCAAAGTGTTGAATGTAATATAATTGTTATGTGTTTGCCTATGTTGTGATAACCCTCCTGAGCCCATTATTCATGAACTGTTTAACTTTTACAGTTTTACTAATTTGATATCATTTGGGGTGGAAACATGCTTGTTTTATAAATTGGACGCAAATATTGAAAGTATTATATTGATTATGTGTTTGCCCTCCCTGTTTGGGTGATTAGCTATCACTGGGAACGAACGTTGACCATTTCGGACTTGGATGTTGCGGGTTACAACATCTGTACGGGCAAATAACTGCTAAAATAGCAAATATAGGTTGAGCTTCGGTGAACAATAATACTGGTTTTGTGATTGTTGGCATCTGTTGTAACATCACGGGAAAATCTTGCGGTCCTGCATAATTTAATTACATAAACCTATGAAATCACCAACAATTTTGTTGACGTTTTAAGCAATGTTTTCAGGAGGTCATTAGGCACGAGATGCCAAGGATGCATTGGATTGTGTTTTGGATTGCACTGTTAAAGATTTAGGTGCATCATGTTTTGGGAAATCTATGTAGTCTTTTGTAATATGAAACAAAGAACAAGTAAAGCTATAAGCTTTTGTAATATGTCTTTTATTTAAATCCAATGTATCAATCTAAACGACTTTTGTGTCGTTCTTATATATATCTTGTGTTGTTGATCTCAAAGTAACATGCCCCGGATCCTTATTCCGCTGCGACCCATTTTGGGGGTGTTACACCAAGGAATGACACGCTGGCAATCCATGTGAGAACAATGATTGGTGATGTGACAGTTTTGAAGAATCAAGGGCTGAGATTGAAATGAACAAGCACAAGGGCAAATGGAAGGCTGTGATCAAGGCTACTCAACTCTCTCACCCAACAAACACACCAAGGACCTAGATCCTTCCACTAAAGACTATAAATATGAGAGCTCCTCACACATACAATCTATCTAGGAGTAGTGTAATCTAGTTTTAGGAGTAGTGTAGAGTAGGTAGCTTATTTTCTAGCTTATTTACAGCTTTTATGCTTTTAAATACTGTACTTTCCTTTTCTAAGTAATGTAATCTCAATTTATTAATACAAGTTAATTTTCAAGCTTATTCTAAATTTTATCTTATTAATCCTGTTTACTTATTGCAACTTAAAGTTTAATTTGTTTTCAAATCATAAGTTCATAAGCTCTTTACTGTTTCATTGAGATTCCACCCCAAATTTACCTCAGCTTAACTTTTGGATGATAAGCCAATTTTGGATGGGCTTATGGACCCCACCAGCTTATCCTAGATAAGCTGGAGCTTTGTAGAGTAACTCCTCGAGCAATTAATAAGCCTTGTTTGTGCATAGGCTTTTGTAAGTTCTCAAATTTTCATTTTAAAGTTTTAAATTGCATTTTAGCTTATTTATGCTCAATGATTAGCTTATGGATGTTTAGATTAGCTTATTGATGCTTAATATAGTTGATTAATGCTTAATTTAGTCATTTGTTAGTTTAAATCTTTAATTTACAAGTATTTGTTATCAAACAGTAAAAAAACTTAAAAATTAGCATTAGCTTGTAGCTTATAGTTTTTGCTTATTTGATTGCTGGATTTTGTTCATTAGGTTTGTTTCAAGCTGTCTTCTATCTGGTATCTAAGTTTCTAGCCTTAATTCTCATCTTTATAAGCTGAATATGGATTTAATCATTTTAAAGGGGTGTTTGGTTCAGACAGTACTAACTTAAGTTAGTACTGCCCTTAGCCATTTGGTTCTTTAAATTATATTTGAATCTCATACTAAGGTTTATAAGGTTAGGATTTAAGATCTTTGTAGGTTAAATTAAGTTTGTATGAAAGTTGTTTAAACCTGTAGTCATAAGTTCAGATTCTTAGGTTTTAATAGCTTAAATTTGTTCTTGCCGTTTTTGTTCATCTAGTTGTTCTTGTTTTGGTGTTTCAAAAGTGTAGAATACAAATTCTTAAGTCTGCAACATTCCTTTGTGCAATTTAAATGATGACAGTCAAGTATTGTTAAATGTTCTTATAAGTTCAGGTTATGCAGACCATTTGTGGCCAAATTATAGCCTTATTTAAGATAGTTTTTGTTGGAATTAGCTTATTGAAGCTTGTGCTTAACATGTTTTAAGTTTTTTTAGTGTTAAAAGAGTTTTAGAGTCTTAAAGTTAAGATTGAAATCTGTCATTCTCTCCAAAAAGCCAAAAAAAACAAGTAGTGTAACTGTCATTTTCAATTCTCTTTTCTAGCTTATTTCTTTATCTTATTTGATTAATTCTAGCTTTTACATGTTCATTGACTCTAGTCCTTAGTCTGTTTTTGGTTTTTAGCTTAATTAAAGTGCTTATTTGCCTTTTAGCTTAGCTTAAAGTTTATCAGAATTTTTGTTAAGCTGTCTTTTTATCTGCTGTCTTTAGTGCCTTTTAGTGTTTTCAGCTTATCCATAAGTACTTATTAGGAGTAGGTCTAGGTCTGTCTCAGCTTATTTACCTTTCTCAGTGCTTATTGTGTCCAAACAAACAGTTTCATTTAGGTTTCTAAAGTGTTAACTAAGTTTTAAAAAAGCAAACTGTCATTTTTACTTCTGCTTTTTCCTAGCTTAATAATAAGTTCTAGTAAAAGTCCATTTGTTAAAGTTGCTTATTTGTGCTTGTTCTTTAGTTTTTTTAAAAAGAAAATGAAAAAATAAAAATGTTTTGCAAAAAGGGACTGTCACAGGACTCGAACCTGTGACCTCTCCCTTTCACACTCAATGCTTCACACACACAACACTTAACCAACTACCCTGGGGTCTTTTTTGATTATTACTTTGCACAATCTAATTAATATAGTTTCTTTTTTTAGTTTTAGCTTATTAGGCGTATTTGCTTATTAACTGCTTATTCATTTAGTACTTTTTCAAGATTTTATTTTTCTTAGATTCTACATAGTTCAAAGTACTTTTCATGAATTTTTCAGATTTTTATAAAGTTGTTTAATATTTTTATGAAAAATGCCCAATTTTGATTAAGAACTGTTCATCCCACTTGAATAGATCTTTACTTAGCTTGTAAAAAGTACAGTTGTGTTGGATAAATCCAAACAACTATATGAGAAACTAAGATTATGAATACTACAAGTTATGCGGAATCTAACTTGCAATACTAAGAAGAACACAAATAAGAACACAGATCTTTTACTAACTTTGAATATATTAAACATAATGAATCTGCCTAGGTTACCGAATCACTATGATCACCAGCTAATATTGATATATCTAACTATGCCGCAGGGTTCCATTTATACACTAAGGAAAACCCTAATGGGCTTACAAAACGCGTATAATGATAATACATATCTATTCCTAATTTAACTCATGCATATCATAATAGCAGTACTAACTCTATAAGCCTAATAGTACTAACTAATAACTAACAGTACTAACTATACTGACAGTACTAACTATCACACTAACAGTACTAACGACTTAGAGTAATTTCTTCAGTCTTCACCAGCAGCAGTTTCTTCAACCAGCAGTAGTAAATTATCACCAGCAGTAGTAACTTGGAATTCCTAACAATCCTCTCCTAAACTTGTGATTTATCTTCAAATCAACAAGTTTCTTCCTTGTAAGCTCCATAAACACCAGGAGAATGTATTCAAACACTACTGTCTTCGTCTATTGGCTAGTATGCAATTTTTTCTTAAAAGCTCATTAGCCATCTCTGAAGATTCATCCACTTGAAGCTTATTAGCCAACATTACTGCCATAAGTCCTCTTGTCAATGGATAATCTTTTTCAATCATCATAAAGATTTCATGTCCTCTTGCTGTAGATACATGGTGAACACCACATGTATCATAAAGCTTCCATATCAGAGTATCATACATATATCTTTGAAGCTTCCATAAAGTATCATTACCATCTGGTTCAAAGAGTCTTTTTGAGCTCAACCCACAACTCTTTCTCTTTATCATCTGTAGGCTCAGTTGTAATGAATCTTTCTTTAACTATATCCCACCGCTTAACCAGATCTTCTTTATCAAATTTCTTTAATATGTCTACAAAAATTTGATAAGCTTCTATATGATTTCCTACTTTGATAATTCTCCAATATCTTCTTGTGTCTTCAGAGTAGACCTCCTAGTCTATGATTGGATATTTAACTTGTAAGGCTTCAACATAGATTTCCTCCACTGGCACTACCACTAACAAATTCTGTAACTCTTCTTCTGATAGTACCTTTTCTTGTGATTGTGCTGCAACTAAACTTGAAGATTCTTCAATCTTTTGTCTTTTACCGGGTTCTTCAAAAACTTCATATCTTGCTCTTTTCAGACTCTTAACCTCCAAATCAGAATCCATAGGCACAAATAAATGATTTTGATCCCATACTCTTTCAAATATAGGTCTGATATCTTCATATTTCAATCCTTTAAAATAACTCTGCTTGTACCCTCCTTGATTTTTCAAATACATACACATGTTCTTCCTTACTTTAGCTACAGAGAAAGATCTATTCTTAAGTTTATGGTATCTTATCACAGCAGGATCACTCCAATCAATATCATGATCTTGATTAGATTTAGCTACAACTTCTTCCCTTTCTTTTAGCTGCTTTTATAAATCCAAGGCTTTTTCAAGATCATACTCCTTTTGTTCTTGTCTTACTGTACTTTTGGCTAACTCTTTAGCATGTAGTTTCTGAGCAAATTCTTCATCTAGCTAAATCCGAGCTTTTCTAGGATTCTTTGGAGTAGGTTCAGGCTCCACCATCTTGCCTTTCCCTTTGTCTTGAGTTTATACTGTTGGTACTGATGTTGCCTGAATCTGAGCTTTTCTAGGGTTCTTTGGAGTAGGTTTAGGCTCCACCATCTTGCCTTTACCTTTGTCTTGGATTTGTACTGTTGGTACGGATTGCTCTCCGTTAGTTCTTCTTCCCAAATTGGTTTTTTTTTATTTTTTTTTATGAATGACTACTGAGGTTGTCCTTGGTCTTGCACTCCTAATGGCCACAAGTGTATCAACAATAGTGGTCATTTTATCTTTAAAAATATCCCCAACAGTACATGTAGAAGGACCAGCAGCACTAACTTTTAAAGGTCTAGCAGTACTAACAATTAATTCTACATATTAAGTTATACCCTAAAAGCAGGTAGTAATGTCGTCAAGCACACTACCACCTTCAACATTCTCCATTATATTACCAAGCTCTTCAAAGTCACTATCTTTAAACATTGGCTTTGTCTTGTCATTTTCCTCCCCTGTTTGGAGACATTCTCCTTATCTAAACCTTTTCTCCTGGAGGTAGTAATCTTGAAGAGCTTCATTCCTGGAGTGCTTGCCCTTAGTGCCTTTTGCAATCTTTTAACCTTCTTTTACAGCATATTAATCACCAAATCTTTGAGCATCTTTGAATTGATACCAAAGCAATAACCTTTGAGATAACAGTCGAAATTTGATCCATCAATTCTTTGATTTCAAGGCTACCCTCCATCACTTCCAGAGGTGTGTTAAACCATTGGGATATTGAATCAAGGTGTGAGTGTGGTACATTTATCCTTCATTTAAATGATGTCCAATGCTGTCCTCACCACTTCCAAGTGTGTGACCTCCTGAGAGAGGTGGATCACTGGACAAGTTAGGTACATCCCTCAGTACCTAAGTCTGAGCTATGCAAACCCCGATATGGTGATCTTGGTGCCTAGAGACACTACCTGACCATTTCCCTGAGGAGATGGTTTCATAAAGCGTTGGTCGTGGTGTGGTCTTAGTAATGTTTGACCACTTTCCTGCCTCTGACTATCAGCGGGAGCTTCTCTTGTCATATCCTCCTTCATTCGTCAGTCGTACTTCTTCATGGTGCTTACTTTCTGTCTGCTGATTTGGTCATCTCAACTCTAATGATTCTTCTAATCATTAAAACCTGACTTTCTTTTTACTATCTTGACGTGTCTACTGCTGTGTAACTACTAATACTATACACTGAGCGAATTCGTACCTGATCTTTTACTTCCTAAGCTCGTTCTATTCTGCCATAAAATCATTCTCTCTAAATGCTGATTCATTCATCGTACCTCTAACTGTTCTGAGCAAATTCACTTCTTACTGTCTGCTGCGATTACATCTAAACTCATCACTTGTCTACTTCTAGACTCTCAGTAACTTCTGTCTGCTGCTGCTCTCTCCTTACTGATCTAGAAGTCTACTGCCTCTCTTTGCTCTGTCTTTGCTGTCTGCCTGAGAAAACAGGAATCTACCATGATACTCTGGTCTTATCTTGCCTGTATCTGCCTCTATACTTCTGGCTACTTTCTCTGCTTCACTGACTCTCTTATAACCTTTACGCAATAAATCTACTAATGTCCCTATCCTCTATTTCTCCTTAAGCCCTGCATCTCACCGGTACTCATTCTCATATCTCAACTGACATTGAATGCACTACTAATCTCTATCTGTGATCTATTCCTGGAGCTTTCCTTCTGTCTGGTTCTACTAAATACGACTCTCTCCTACACAACTTCGAATCTATACTTCATCTCGATCTAATCTAATGGTAACCCTCATGAGCTGATCATAGCTGTCTGCATTGGCTTGACTTCTTCAATGCAGTCTGCTGTTTCATCTTCTGTTTGCTCATGTGTTTTCTCTACTCTCATCATTTAGATGGTTCCTGGTTCCAGCTCTGTCTACTTATTCATGCTCTTCCTAATCTAACCGCTAACTCTTCTTCTGATACTTATTGATCATCTGTGATGCTCTCTGTTCAACTTTCTGAAACTTGGGCGCTCTGACAGCATGACTTCACCTGTACTCTGTCTATAACGTTTCTGAGGTCTCTCGATTTGTTGAGATGTCTGCACTGTCTGAGTCTCAATATTCGTCCTATTATCTGCCACTACCATATGCTTGTCTACCTTCCCCTTGTTCTCTCTATAGCTCTATGTCATATAGACAACTGAACTATATGGTCTGTAGTACTGATCTCTCTCTCTAGGCTTCTGTCTTACTTATTATAACAGCTGTGAAATCTAAATTCTGCTCTTCATATTGCTACTGTTGACTGATCTCTAATACTTGTCTGACACACCAGCTCTTTGAATGCTCTGTTCGTGGACTTTGTCTTAGTCTTCTAGGTGGTCCTGCTTCTATTGTCTCTATGTCTCCTGCTGGAAGGGTCTCTTCTTACTATCTCTATGTCTATCGCTATACTATCGTGTGACTGTGTCATTCGTCATTTGGTTCCTCATGTCTCACTTGTTCTATTGAACTTCTGTACTTCTCTCTCTACTGCTCTGTTCCTGCTCACTAATGTTTTCTGTTCTCTATCAATCTGTGTTTATTATGTCTTATCAGGTCTTTCGTATTCTATCTTGTCCATTATCCTTCTTCATGATCTGGTTGAATCTTTCTAATCTGCTTTCATGCTGTCGTTATATTCTTCTGCTATAAAGCTACTAGCTGCTATCGATAACTCTCTGCTCTGGTCATTTCTTGTCTACTTTCATATCTGATAAGACTGGCATAGTCTCGTCTGAGATCTGATCCTCTAGATGCACCTCTAACTCTCTGCTGAGACTGACATTGGTCGGGGGATGGGGGGACTTCTACAATTGTTTGACTCTCTGCTCTGCTATACCTTCTTCTCTAAAGATAGCTGTCTACACTGTCTTCTGGACTGTGACTATCTTCCTGCTTCTCTGTCTCTCTGGAACTCATCATTGAGACATTCTTCTGATCTATATAATCTCCTCTTGGTCTTGCTCCTTCTGACCTCCTAAGAGAGGTGGATCACTGGACAAATTAGGTACACCATCAGACCTAGTCTAAGCTTGTATACCTCCATGGTATCTTGGCGCCAGGGACCACTACTTGAACCAATTACCTAAGGAGATGGTTCATTAAGTGTTGCCATGGGTTGGGTCTTAGTAATGTTATCACTGTCCTATGCTGCATCTAAGCTAGCATCAGTAGTGATAGCCCTAACCACTCTATCACCCCCTCCTTATGGACAGCCTCATCACTAACCTTCTTAGGGGAACCACCAGGCTAAGGTACCTTAGTGTTCCAACCTCTTTTGGTTCTCCTATATGTGTTTGGGTCTTTTGGTTGTTGTTTGTGAGTTGTAGATGGAGATGGGAGTATTTGACCAGTTTGAGCTTCAATTTGAGTTGCATGGGAAACTATTGGAGATGTTTCAGTTTAAAGTGGTTCAGCTTAAGGTGCTGATACATGTGGTTGTGAAGTAGAGGGTGTGGGTTGGGGTTCAGGGGGTATTACTGAACCATCACCCTCAGGTGCTTGGTTTTGCACCAACATTGAATCAAAAAGTGGAGTAACTATTCCTGAAAACCCTTTACTTATTCTTGCCATATTTGAGAAAACCTTTTTAGTGTGTCTTGGTGTTTTATAAGTATCATTAAAAGGTTCTGATAAATCTTTAAGCTGGTTATTCAAAAAGAGTTGCAAAAACCTTGGATACATTAAAAACCTTGTTGGATCCAAGTTCCTTAACATACCATCAAAAATTAATTTTTTGTCCTTTTGCCAAACATATAACTACTGAAGCCAAATTAGTTGAAAACTCATTCCAGGTAGTTGATTTTGAACTTATACAATGAAGGATGATATGTATCTGGAATTTCCATTGTGGAGAGAATGAACCTTTTTGAAAAGTAAGTTTTGTTGAAAGTTGTTCATACCCCATCAATGTAAGATTCTCAAAAACGTCATTATTTGTGAGGCACGTAATACCTTCCTCATTATCAAAGAGAAGATCATTCCTCACTGATGATTCAGATATTACTACTGCGTTGCCATAAACTATAACATGTATTTGCTTAACATTATTGACTGTTTAGGACTTAGCACTAGTCCAAAACTGCTCAATATAAGAAGCATATATAGTAGGACTTACATTGAGAGCATAATGAATCATGCTTGAGGAGATAAAGTCCACTATTTGATGAAACTCAACATTCCCATCATTCCTTTCCAAGCAAGCTACCATGTTGTGTTGATCAACAAACTTAAGATCAGCCATAGATGAATAATTTGATGATCGGCGATTAGGGTTTGTAAGTGAGAGTGAATGAGAGAAATAGATGAAGTTAGGTTTTGATGGAGAGCGATTTGATAAAGTTAAGAGTAAACCTAATAGGAAAGAAACGGGTATATGTACTAATAACCCCCTTATTATTACACTTTAGACCCCTAGCAGTACTTGCTCAAACGGTAAACTAACAGTACTAAGTTTGCCTGACAGCACTAACTTTATGCCTGACAGCACTAACTTTATACGTGGCAGTACTAACTTGTGCCCAGCAGCATCAAGTAAGCCTGACAACACTAACTAACTTCTTACTATATTAAACCCTTAATACCAATCTAAAGTGCGTCTTTAACCTAATTTATCCATCAAAATCATCTTTAAAACTGTAAGCAGCACTAACTTTGCCTGGCAGTACTAACTTGTGTACCAGTAGTACAATTTTTCTTCAAGTAGTAAAAGCTAAGCCCAACTGTATTATGTAACTGATCATCATTTATACCTTCAAAGTTCAATCCAAACAACACTTGTGTATAATCCACTACATTTATACACCATGAACCTCCCCTAAAACCATGCATCTATAAATTGAGAAGTCCAATGCTAGCAATTAAATAGTTAAACCTGCTAACATCAAATCCCTATGTCAATAAACCAGCTACATTATAGTCTGTATGGATCTTAAGCACCTGAATAAGTCTCTTCTCATATGAATCCCTAATGAAATGGGGCTTAATTTCTATGTGCTTAGTTTTAGAATGAAACACCGGATTTTTGACAATGCAAATTGTTGACTCATTATCAATGTAGATCCTAGTATTCATGAAATTGAATCCATAGTCAAGCATTTGATTTTGAATCCATAAAACTTGTCCACAACAATTAGCAGTAGCAACATATTATGCTTTAGTAGTAGAGTTAGCAACAATGATCTGCTTCTTACATTGCCATGAAATCAGCCTCTTACCAAGAAATTGACAACCTCCTGTTGTGGATTTCCTGTCAAGGCTAGCACCAGCATAGTCACTATCACTAAAGGCTTCCAAGTCAAATGGAGAATCTCTAGGATACCAAAGACCCAATTTAGGTTGACCTTTCAAGTATCTAAAAATCCTTTTCACTGCATAAAGATGGGAAGTCTTTGGTGAAACTTGAAACCTAGCACAATTACAAACTGTAAACATGATGTCAGGTCTAGAAGCAGTCAAATACATCAAGAATCCAATCATGGATATGTAGAGATGAACATCCACATCTACATCTTCTTCATCTTTAAGTAATGGCTTGTTAGGTTCCAATGGAGTACTTGCTGTCTTGACTGTGGCAAAATCAAATTTCTTTAGAATATCAGCCACATATTTATCCTAGCTAATGATGATTCCATCTGCCTACTCCTTCACTTGCAGCCCTAAAAAGAAAGTGAGCTCCCCCATAGAACTCATTTAGAATCTTTTATGCATCATAATCTCAAATTCTTGACATAAAGATTTTTTGGTAGATCCAAAGATGATGTCATTAACATATACCTGCACCAACATGATATCACTTTTGTCCTTTTTTATGAATAAAGTCTTGTCTATAGTGCCTCTTCTAAATCCATTTTCCAGCAAATATGTAGATAAGGTCTCATACCAGGCTCTAGGAGCTTGGTGAAGACCATATAGAGCCTTCTCTACCTTGTAAACCTTGTTTGGAAACTGTGGATCAATGAAACCAGGAGGTTGCTTCACATACACCTCCTCTTCTATTGTACCATACAAAAAGGCACTCTTAACATCCATCTGGTACACAATAAACCCCATGAAAGATGCTAGCACAGGAGCAAAAACCTCATCAAAGTCAATTCCTTCTTGCTGGGTGTGTCCTTGTGCAACGAGTCTGGCCTTGTTTCTAACTACTATACCTCTCTTATCCTTCTTATTTCTATACACCCACTTTGTACCAATGGCCCTCTTGACATTAGGGAGATCAACTAATGTCCAAACCTTTTGTAAGCTAATCTGTGTGAGTTCTTCCTGCATTGCCCCTATCCAGCTTGGATCTTTCATGGCTTGAGTCACCTTTTTGGGTTCTGTCTGAGAGAGGAAACATGCAAGTAAGCAGTTTTGATAATCTTTATGGTTTGTTCTTCTCTGCTTATTGATGTAACTTATCATAGCATTTTCTCTAGCACTTTTCTTAGACATACCCCTTGTTTGAGTGGCAGAATGCAACACTCCAATGATTTGATCTTTAGGATGATCCTTATGAATTCTAGATGTGGGAATAGGACTGACAACTGTTGTAAGTTCCAAGTTGTTAAGATCAGCCTCTGCACCCTCATCTCTATCATCATATGCATCATAAAAAATACCAATATCTTCTAAATCAGGCATATTAGGATCCTCAGGAACATCAAAAGATGAACTAGCAGCATTAACATATGAATCAAAGAAGTAGTCATTTTAAGTGCTATAGGCATTGGCTTTATTTGATCTAGCAGTATTAACAGGTGAACTGTAAATGCTGTTAGTGCTATTAACTTTATCAGCAGACTTTGCAGCCATCTCTTGAGCAATCCTTCTTTCAAATTCATTTCTAAAGGCTGCTGTCTTCTCAGCAACCTTCTTTGAATAATCCTTGTCATCATTATTTGCTGAATCTTTAGGAGCTTTGAGTTCAGCATCATCAACAACTTCATCATTTGATCCCTTGAAGGTGGAAGAAAAAGAGATACCAGAGGAGCATAAAGGCATCAAAATGTATTGTTGCTTAGGTACATCCTTCTTTCCAGCTGAAATACCTGCATCAACATTAACTTGGGTACCTGCATTGTCATTAATTTCTTGTGGACCTGCATTTTTGTTAGTTTGATTCCCTGTAGTGATTGGTTGATAATTCATAGAGTTTGTTAAGGAATCAATATCAAAAAGCCATGTAGGTTCATTCCCTGCCACATTTGGTTTATTTTCAAGAAACATTATATGAAGGTTCTCTTCAACCTTTCTAGTTCTACTGTTGTATACCCTAAAAGCCTTGCTATTTATAGAGTACCCAACTAAGAACCCCTCATCAGCCTTTCCTTCAAATTTGCCTAAAGAATCTAAGGTATTCAAGATGGTAAAAGGACATCTAAAAGGTCTTAGAAAACTTATACTAGGTGGTCTACCAAGTACTAGTTCATAAGGTGTCTTGTTTTGAGGTTTTGTCACTAATGCCCTATTCAGAACATAACAAGCAGTATTAACTGCTTCAGCCCAAAATGTGACAGGCAATAATGAGTCTGCTAGCATAGTCTTAGCTGCCTCTATGAGTGTCCTATTCTTTCTCTCTTCTACTCCATTTTGTTGTGGAGTCCTAGCATTGCTGAATTCCCTCTTTATCCCTTTTGACTCACAGAACTCATTCATTTCCCTATTCTTGAATTATGTTCCATTATCACATCTAATGACTTTAACCTTGTGATTTAATTAGTTTTCTATTTCAGTTATGAATTTCTTAAGGATCCCACTAGTTTCATCCTTAGTGTGCAAAAAGAAAACCCAGCTAAATCTGCTATAGTCATTAGTGACAATAAGAAAATATATCTTATGATTCAAACTCCTTATATATGTTGGTCCAAACAAATCCATATGTAACATCTTCAAGGGCTGGCTGATTGAGCTCACAAGCTTGGTCTTACAAGAGGCTTTGTGTTGCTTTCCCTTCTGACAAGCAACACAAGAATGGTCATTTTAAAAAATCTTTGAAGGTAGACCTCTTACAAGATTTCCCTTCACAAGTTTGTTCATAGTTTTAAAATTTATATGACCTAGCCTCTTGTACCACATGTTAGACTCATTAGATGTGGCTTTTGCAATCAAACAAGTTAAGCCCCCTAAAGGAACAACATTCTGCATATCAAATCTGTACATGTTGTTCTTTCTTGGAACTTTAAGCAAGACTTGACTTTCATCAAGTAGCTTAAAATCAGAAGAAAGAACAAGACATTCATTTTCAATAAACAGAACACTGTTTTTCTTGGCACACATTTATGAGACAGAGAAAAGATTAAACTTTAGTTCCTTTACAAAATACACATATTCAAAGTCTAACTTACCAATTTTGATCTTTCCTTTACCTGTAATCATACATCCTTTTGATCCACCACCAAAACCAACAAATCCACCATCAATGTCTTGATAGTCAATTAAGTAGGACTTGTTTCCAGTCATGTGCCTTGTGCATCCACTGTCAACTACACCTTTATCTTTCAAAGTATGCTGTGGATTACCCTTCACAAAAATAAGAGAATTTAGTTTCTCTTGGGGACCTAAGCCAATACTGACTTGAGTTTGCCTTGTGGATCAATATAATCAACTCTTTTGCAGGTCCATGATCCACTATTAACACTGGAGACAGGTTCTAAACTAGTCTTTTTGGGTCTCTAAGTACAACATGCTGAGACCTTAACAGTAGTATTCCCTTTTCCCTCAACAGCACTAACTGCTTTTTGCCTAGCAGTATTAACACCATTAACCCTGACAGTATTAACTTTTTCATTTGAAATACTGGTTTTAGGTGTTGTTGATCTATAAAAAGACCTTCTTTTAGGTGAATGTGACTTATGAAAAGTATTTCTTCTTGAGTTTGAAACATTCACACTCTTTTTAGGTGTAGTAGTATTAACTAGTTTGGTAGGACTAGTTGATACTGCTGCTCTTGGAGAGCTTTTCTTAGCAGCACTAACTGGCACTCTCCTAAACCTTGTTAGGACAGCTGATGGAACAAATTTATTTTGATGGTTTATTTAATGTGTATTGTTCCAAACTGGTCTTGTTTCCCTTTGACCAGTTCCATGACCCACATTATTTTTCATCACAGACTTTTTAGCCATTATATCTTCATGAAAGGTACAGTCTTTGATTAAATGGCTTAGGCTTCCACACACAAAACAAGCTTTCTTAGTAAACCCAAAACCTAACCTTAATTTTTGAGTCATCAAACCATTCCAGTCTCTTCTATCTAACTTAGGACTTTGAGTGACATTCCTAGGTTTTTCAGCTTGTTTATCATTCTTAACACATTTAACACACTCAACAGGTTTCACACAATTGATCTTTATAGGTGTATGTTTTGGTTGGTCACTTACAGGTCTAAAGGTGATATCATCATCACTATCATAGTCCCATTCTTCAATAAGAAGAGCACTAGCGCTATCAGTCTTTGGTTTTTCTACTGAATTAGTGCTAGTGTTAGTGACATTTGTTTCAACTTTAAACTCATTAGCAATTGATTCACTCACTTTACACTTTTAGACTGAATCATCTAAACCAACAAAAGATAAATTAGCTTTTGGAGGTATGTAGTTCCCTGTAAGAGGAGGGGGAACTGCATGGTATCTATTAACCTTCTTGAACCTATCATTTGCTTGAATATCATCTCCATCACTTGAGCGACTATCAAACATACTTTCACTCACATTATTAATCACTTCACAATCATTTAAATTAGTTTCATTCATTTGATCATCATAACCTAAACATGTTTTATCCTTAGCACTTAATTGTCTGTTTAACAATTTAGACAGATTATTTGAAGAAGTTTCAAAATTTTCTAGTTTAGCTTTTAAATCTTCTTTTTCTTTTAATATCTTATCTAACTGTTTTTCAAGTCTGATAAATGCATTTTCCTTTTCTTTTAGATCAAATTCTAAGACCCTAACCTTTTCTTCATAAACATCTTCATTTTTCTGATACACAACTAACTGTTTCTCTACTGATTCTATGCCTAACTGATATGCTATGATTTCTATATTAGCTTTATTAAGATCTTCACATTGGACATCATACAGTTTTTGAAGATTTTTATAAGAATTCTCACATTTAGCAGAACAAGATTGTACCTCTGAGTTAGAACTTGAGTTGGTTGAAGTAAAAGCCATGAGAGCAAAATCAGTTGGTTCTTCTTCAGCCATATAGCTCCAGTCATATCCAATTCCATCTTGAACAATCAAAGCTTTGTCTTGTACAATCATTGCATTTGAAGTCTCTACTGGTACAGTTTTTCTATAGTTGTCTCTGCCTCTATACCCTGCACCATCTCCACCATTGCTGCTCCAATTCCCTTGGTTCTTGGGTGATCTACACTCTCTAGCAAAGTGTCCTCTTCTATGGTAGTTGAAACATTCCACTTTTGATTTGTCAAAACCAACTGTGTCTTTACTATTGAAGCTCAACTTTCTTCTAGTATTGTTGTAGAATTTTTTGACCCTCATAGTAAGCATGGCCACGTGCCACTTAAGATCCATTTCCTCCATGTCATCAGTGTCAATTTGTTCTAAATCTTCACTATCCAACTGTGAACTGTTGGATGGGTTGGCAAAGAAAGAGAACATAACATCATCAGTATATGATGAAGAAGAAGAAGGTTTAGTCCCTAAGGAAGATTGACCCTGAAGGTTGTATCTAGTACCAGTATTAACATCATTAGCGGTATTGAATGCTTCATCACTGCTGCTAGCATTTTCTGAAGAAAGAAAAGCTACATTTTGAGAGTTTGAAGATGAGCTAGAGGAACCTTTGATGTCAGCTTCATACACTTTTAGGTTATTATATAAATCATCTAGATCCAGAGTGTCTAGCTTGTCATTATTTCTCATGATTAAAGCTATGTTGCTCTATGCTGAAGGTAAAGCTTTGAGAAATTTATGATTTGCATCCTCATTAGAGACAGGTGCACCATGTACTTCAAGCTGACTGATAAGTCTTTAAAACCTATCATATGCTTTGTCAAGTCCTTCAGCGTTAGACACAGAAAAGTTTTCAAAGTGTTGCTTCAAGACATTCTTCTGCATCTTCTTAGTCTGAATCAAAGCCACCCCGAAATCTAGATTCTTGATACAACCCACAATTCTTTTGCATCTTCAATTCCATGAAACCTATCATTTGGTGCTCATCATGAAGAACAAAAAGCCAACAGTACTCTTAGCTTTTTTCGTCTCTTTGTCTTGCTATAAACCTTGAGCATTCTATAGGAGGTACTTTAGATTCAACACCATTAGCATCTGTTGTTTTTGATATAAGACTATTACCATTCATAATTACTTCCCACAAACCATAGTCTGTGTTAGTGAGGTACTGCTCCATCCTCATACTCCAAAGAGTATATTCACCTTTCTTGAGCACATGCAATATTATAGTAGAAATCATCTGAGGAGTTTCTACTGGTGTTGCAAGTTGTTCTTCATCACCAGCCATTATGAAGTGTTATTTTTCTAGCAGATCTGATTGAGTTCTTCTTATTCAGAGTCTCTCAACAAGCTCTGATACCACTTGTTGATCCCACTTGAATAGATCTTTACTTGGCTTGTAAAAAGCATAGTTGTGTTGGATAAATCCAAACAACTATATGAGAAACTAAGATTATGAATACTACAAGTTATGCAAAATCTAACTTGTAATACTAAAAAGAACACAAATAAGAACACAGATCTTTTACTAACTTTGAATATATTGAATATAATGAATCTGCCTAGGTTACAGAATTACTATGATCACTAGCTAATATTGATATATCTAGCTATGCCGTAGGATTCCTTTTATACACTATGGAAAACCCTAATGGGCTTATAAAACGCGTATAATAATAATGCATATCTATTCCTAATTTAACTCATGCATATCATAATAGCAGTACTAACTCTATAAGCTGTACTAATAGTACTAACTATCACACTAACAGTACTAACGACTTAGAGTAATTTCTTCAGTCTTCACCAGCAGTAGTTTCTTCAACCAGCAGTAGTAAATTATCACCAGCAGTAGTAACTTAGAATTCCCAACAAGAACACAATCGGGTGAAATTAAATAAGAAAAATATGGAAGAACTTACAATAGGTGTTGTTAATCAAGTTGTTGGTATTTTCCCCATGTGAATTTTGACTGATTAGGTGTTTGAGGGTTTGAATTTTGATGATTTGGGGTATGTGTTTTCGTCACAACAGCAGTGGGAAGAAAGGAGGAACACAGAATAGGCTGTTTGACAATAAGTTTTGCTGCCGAAGGGACTGTTTGGCAAAATTAAGTGGCCGACCCCCTTAGTGATAAAGGGGCCGCCTATCTGACGACCAACATTTTGTTGGTTTTTCAATTTTGACTAGTTTTATTAATATACAATTATTAAAATACTTCTAGAGCTAATAGTAATATTATTTTAGATAACTTAGTTCTCAAAAAGTAACGTTTTCAATAAAACTTTTAATTACTTTTGATGAAATAATTAGTTTTTCACGATTTGGTTAAGTGGCTAGAGACATGATTAATACATGATGATAAAGTAATAAAAGGGAGTCAAAGCTTGAAAAGACGGTTTCAATAAACATAGTT